>CM042400.1:31856584-31866782 GCA_023634145.1 Thymallus thymallus
CTTCAGAGGCACTAGACAGGTTCAGAGGCACTAGACAGGGGTGTCCAATGCTTTTTGCCATCGCCATCGAGCCCCTCGCAATTGCATTTAGATCCAACCCACATATAACGGGAGTGTTCAGAGGTGAAAGGGTCTCACTTTATGCTGATGACTTGCTTCTCTATATCTCAAACCCTGATGTATCCTTACCCATTGTGCTATCTGTTCTCAATGCATTTGGCCTAATCTCTGGTTACAAGTTAAATAAGCGAGCTTTTCCCTTTAAATGCGGCAGCTCGTAACTACCCATTACACACATTGCCTTTCAGAGTAGTTCTCAACAAATGTACATACTTTGCGGTACATGTCAGACAAATAAAATTACTACCCTTCCTAAATTCTCCTACCTTTTTCAATGTATACCTATTTTTATTCCCACATTTTTTTCCGCAAACCCGATGGGATTAAAAAAGAAAACAAGGATCCGCAAGGTGTTCCTGCAAAGACCTAAACCCTTAGGGGGCCCTACCTAATTTCCAGTTCTATTATTGGGCTGCTAACTTCCATGTAATTCAGCACCGGATTCGGGCAGATACCCCACATATCATCCCAGCATGGTCAACGATAGTCTTCCTCATGAATGCCATTCTCACTGGCTGCTTTGGCTCATTCCCCTATCCGTTCTGCTACTTCAAGTTATGCCAAAAACATTTTAGTGAAAACCACTCTCAAGATCTGGAACCAGTTTAGGCGTCACTTCGGTTTGCAAACCTACTCATTAAGGGCCCATCTACTCAGAAATCACGTTTTCCATCAATCCCTAGTAGATGGAGCCTTCTCTATGTGGTTCAGCCTTGGCATCAAATCATTCAATGGTTTGTATATTGACAGCACGTTTGCATTGTTCCAACAACTCTCAGCCAAATTCCATCTTCCGTATTGTCACTTCTTTAGATATCTACAAGCGTGCAGCTTTGTCTGTGACATGACCTCTCAATTCCCCACTCTTCCTGTGGGCCCTCCCACTCATGCATTTTTCACACCATCCCCAACAGCTTTTGTATAGCTATGATCAAATTTACTCTCTTCAGAGTTAACCCCGGTGTCCTGGCTAAATTCACAATCTGGCCCTCATACCATCATTGCCACCTAATCATCCCCAGCTTCCAATTGGCTCATTCATCCACCTTCTTCTCCCCCTGTAACTATTCCCCAGGTTGTTGTTGTAAATGAGAATGTTTTCTCAGTCAACTTACTGGTAAAATAAGGGATAAATACATTTATTTTAATTTAGTCACGTGCACAGGGTCACAGATGTAGTTGAAATATAGTAAAATGCTTCAACTCTGAGCTTCAACAGCGGGATTAAGGCAATGGGACAGGAAAGCGCTGGGATGCAACTTTTGGTCCTGGGCAGAACGTTCAGACAGAACGGCTCCCACTCCAACGTCCGAGGCGTCGACCTCCACCGTGAACCGACAGGACGTATCCGGATGGATTAGGATGGGGGCAGTGGTGAAACGATGCTTAAGATCCAACAATAGCCCGGTCAGCAGCTGGGGACAATGTGAACGGAACCTTGAGATAGGTGAGTGCAGAGAGGGGGGAAGCCAGGGTGCTGTAGCCCCAAATGAAGGGGCGGTAGAAATTTGCAAATCCCAGGAAACGTTGCAGCTGCCCTCTGGATGTGGGTTGGGGCCAATCAACCACCGCTCTCACCCTGTCAGGATCCATCTGAACATTCCCTGCAGCGATGACGTATCCCAAAAAGGAGATAGTGGAGCGATGAAATTCAAATTTCACCGCTTTGACAAACAGCTGGTTCTCCAGGAGGCTCTGGAGGACTTGTCGGACGTGGATGACATGCTCTTGAGCCAAATGGGAAAAGACAAGGATGTCGTTGAGATAGACAAACACAAACCGGTTTAACATGTCATGGAGCACATCGTTGACCAGGGACTGGAACACTGCGGGAGCTTTGGTCAGTCCGAACGGCATAACCAGGTACTCATATTGTCCGCTAGCCGTGTTGAAGGCTGTCTTCCACTCTCCTTCCCGTATCCGAACTAGGTGGTAGGCATTCCAAAGGTCCAACTTCGAAAAGATGATCGCCCCCTGGAGAGGCTTGAATGCAGAGGAGAGGAGTGGCAGAGGATAACGATTTTCTACCGTGATGTCATTGAGGCCCCAGTAGTCGATACATGGGCTGGGGAGGCAGAAGGACGAATGATCCCTGCAGCCAGAGAGTCCTCAATGTACTCCTCTATGGCCTTGGTCTCTCGGCCAGACAGGGAATAAAGCTGCCCCCAAGGAGGTGTGGTGCAATCAAAGGGACGATGCGGTTAAAGGGATGTGGCGCGAGCCTTGTTGAAAACCTCCCGGAGGTCCTGGTACTCTGCGGGAAGATCTGGCTGAGAGATCCAACGCTTTTCCCAAGCCTGCAGGAGGACGTCCCGGGACAGGTTGCACCGCCTTAAGGCAATGTGCGTGGCAGAACGGGCTCCAACCCAGAATAGAACCAGTAGCCCAGTCGATCAGGGGGTTGTGTATCTGGAGGCATGAAAATCCCAAAATCACAGGAACATGAGGAGTTTCAATTAGTAGAAACTGTATGGACTCACTGGGATTGCTTGACACTCGCAGGTTAATGGGAACCGTACTGTTAGTGACGCTGCCAATGGAGCGTCCGTCCAATGCTCTGGCATCCATGGGAATAGAGAGGAGTTGTGTGGAGATACCCAGCTCAGATACCAGGGTAGGATCCATGAAGCGCTCGTCAGCCCCCGAGTCAATAAGAACCTAGAGAGATTTAGACCGGTCACCCCACAGCAGGATAGCATGGAGAGGAGTATGAGTAATAGCAGTTTGGAGACTCCCAATATGGCCCACCAGCGTACTCGTACCTACTGATGAGCCTGGTCTTTTACTGGACAGGTGGATATATAGTGTCCTGTAGTACCCCAATACAGGCAACTGTTGGAGCTCAGCCTGTGAAAACGTTCATTAGGAGACAATCTAGACCTGCCCAGCTGCATGGGCTCTGGAGGAGACGAGTCGCCAGTCCCCGATGATTCCCGAGGGAACTCAGGTGACTGGCGTCTCGGGAATGCAGGCGTCAGGGACTTCCGGGGTTCTTCAGAGGCGAGGGAGAAACTGTGGACGAATGAGTGTGGCCGAGAACAGATCTCCTCTCCCTCCTCCGTTTCCGTAGGCGTCCATCGATCCTTATGGTCAAGGCTATGAGGAAGTCGAGGCTCAGGGTCAAGGCCGGCAGGCTCAGAGTCAGGGCAGGCAGGCAGGGTCAGGGCAGACAGGCAGGCTCAGGGTCAGGGCAGGCAGGCTCAGGGTCAGGGCAGGCAGGCAGGTAGGCAGGCAGGCAGGCAGGCAGGCAGGCAGGCAGGCAGGCAGGCAGGCAGGCAGGCAGGCAGGCAGGCAGGCAGGCAGGCAGGCAGGCAGGCAGGCAGGCAGGCAGGCAGGCAGGCAGGCAGGCAGGCAGGCAGGCAGGCAGGGTCAAGGCAGGCAGGGTCAGGGCAGGCAGGTTCAGGGTCAAGACAGGCAGAAATGTTGGAAGCGGGAAGACTAGAAAACAAGAAATGGTGAAACGGGAAACACGCTGGTAAGACCTGACAAAACAAGACAAACTGGTAACAGACAGACAGAAAACGCAGGTGTAAATACACAGGGGATAATGGGGAAAATAGGAGACACCTGGTGGGGGTTGGAGACAAGCACAAGACAGGTGAAACAGATCAGGGTGTGACAATATGACCTGGACTTTAATGTTTAGCAATTGTCTGGTGCCGCACCGTGTTACATACAAATAAAAGGGTAACGTGTGATGAAAAGGCTGGAAATAATGGTTAAATTCCAGGTCATGTGACATTCTTCAAGAATCAATGGGTATATATCATTACTTTATAAGTACAAAAATTGATGTAGCAACTAAGGATTCCAGCTTTAAGGTTAGGTTAAGGTTTGAAATAATATTTTTAGAAGAGAAATTGTAGAAATTGGCAGGGTTTAGACATAATTACGACATTGTGCTGTGTTTACTAGTGACAGATATATTACAGTGAGCATGTATTAGAATCCAGAATATAAATATGTGGTGTGTATAAACAGTATATCATTTTGAAAAGAAAATGGTCTGTACAGTAGTAGTTATATTAATGCAGTGGGCTAAATCAGGGTCACACTGTGTTTCTTGGTAGTCTACTTTGAAACAAAGTATACACCTCACACACATGGTTATGGGCTTAAAAAAAGAAGACACCTGTACCATGTCAGATCCCAATATTACACTTTATATACATCACAGATAACTGAAATATCATAAAACCGTTTCACATAGAAACACCAGATTTTTGGTGCATTTTATTAATGATGAAATTATGAAAACATTTAATAACATTCCACCCATGAGGTCACAAGGTCGTTGGACTGCAGGAAAGGGCTACGATGAGCTATATTGAGTATACAGTACATACATACGCAGTGAGTAAACAACAGTATATAAACTGAATATGAGGTGACTAGCCTTCAATGACTCTATATACAGTCATGGCCAAAAGTTTTGAGAATGACACAATTATTGGTCTCCACAAAGTTTGCTGCTTCAGTGTTCTTAGATCTTTATGTCAGAAGTTACTATGGTACACTGAAGTATAATTACAAGTATTCCATAAGTGTCAAAGGCTTTCATTGACAATGACATTCAGTTTATGCAAAGAGTCAATATTTGCAGTGTTCACCCTTCTTTTTCAAGACCTCTGCAATCCACCCTGGCATGCTGTCAATTAACTTCTGGGCCACATCCTGACTGATGGCAGGCCATTCTTGCATAATCAATGCTTGGAGTTTGTCAGAAGTTGTGGGTTTTTGTTTGTCCACCCGCCTCTTGAGGATCGACCACAAGTTCTCAATGGGATTAAGGTTTGGGGAGTTTCCTGGCCATGGACCCAAAATGTCGATGTTTTGTTCCCCGAGCCACTTAGTTATCACTTTTGCCTTATGGCAAGGTGCTCCATCATGCTGGAAAAGGCATTGGTCGTCAACAAACTGTTCTTGGATGGTTGGGAGAAGTTACTCTCGGAGGATGTGTTGGTACCATTCTTTATTCATGGCTGTGTTCTTAGGCAAAATTGTAAGTGAGCCCACTCCCTTGGGTGAGAAGCAACCCCACACATGAATGGTCTGAGGATGCTTTACTGTTGGCATGACACAGGACTGATGATAGTGCTCACCTTGTCTTCTCCGGACAAGGTGTTTTCCGGATGGCCCAAACAATCGGAAAGGGGATTCATCAGAGAAAATGACTCTATCCCAGTCCTCAGCAGTCCAATCCCTGTACCTTTTGCAGAATATCAGTCTGTCCCTGATGTTTTTCCTGAAGAGAAGTGGCTTCTTTGCTGCCCTTCTTAACACCAGGCCATCCTCCAAAAGTCTTCGCCTCACTCACACCTGCCTGCTGCCATTCCTGAGCAAGCTCTGTACTGGTGGTGCCCCGATCCCGCAGCTGAATCAACTTTAGGAGACGGTCCTGGCGCCCAAGAATTTCTTAGGCGCCTTCTTCACAACAATTGAACCTCTCTCCTTGAAGTTCTTGATGATCCGATAAATGGTTGATTTAGGTGCAATCTTACCAGCAGCAATATCCTTGCCTGTGGAGCCCTTTTTGTGCAAAGCAATGATGATGGCACGTGTTTCCTTGCAGGTAACCATGGTTGAAAGAGGAAGAACAATGATTTCAAGCACCCTCCTTTTAAAGCTTCCAGTCTGTTATTCTGACTCAATCAGCATGACAGAGTAATCTCCAGCCTTGTCCTCGTCAACACTCTCACCTGTGTTAACGAGACAATCACTGACATGATGGCAGCTGGTCCTTTTGTGGCAGGGCTGAAATGCAGTGCAAATGTTTTTGGGGGGCTAAGTTCATTTTCATGGCAAAGAGGGACTTTGCAATTCATCTGATCACTCTTCATGACATTCTGGAGTATATGCAAATTGACATCATCAACACTGAGTCAGCAAACCTTGTGGAGACCAATACTTGTGTCATTCTCAAAACCTTTGGCCACGACTGTACATGGGGCATTAGTCTCAAGGTACAGACTGCCAGGTAGCCTGCTAGTGATGGCTGTTCAACAGTCTTATGGCCTGGTGATAGAAGCTGTTCAATAGTCTGATGCCCTGGTGATAGAAGCTGTTCAACAGTCTGATGCCCTGGTGATAGAAGCTGTTCAACAGTCTGATGCCCTGGTGATAGAAGCTGTTCAATAGTCTGATGCCCTGGTGATAGAAGCTGTTCAATAGTCTGATGCCCTGGTGATAGAAGCTGTTCAACAGTCTGATGCCCTGGTGATAGAAGCTGTTCAACAGTCTGATGCCCTGGTGATAGAAGCTGTTCAATAGTCTGATGCCCTGGTGATAGAAGCTGTTCAATAGTCTGATGCCCTGGTGATAGAAGCTGTTCAACAGTCTGATGCCCTGGTGATAGAAGCTGTTTCTCAGTCTCTCAGTCCCAGCTCTGATGCACCTGTAATGTCTCAGTCTGTTAGATGGTAGCAGAGTGAACAGACCGTGACTAGAGTGGCTGAGGTCCTTGATAATCTTCTTGGACTTCCTTTGACACTGAATGCTGTAGATACCCCTTTTTCGTGATATCCAATTAGTAGTTACAGTCTTGTCCCATCACTGCAACTCCTGTACAGACTCGGGAGAGGCGAAGGTCAAGAGCCATGCATCCTCCTAAATGCGACCCTGCCAAGCCGAACTGCTTCTTGACACACTGCTCGCTTAACCAGGAAGCCAACTAATGACCGTGTCAGCGTGCATGCGCCACAGGAGTGGGACAAGGACATCCCGGCCGGGCCAAACCCCTAACCCGGACGACGCTGGGTCAATCATAGGTCTCCCGGCCGGCAGCAACACAGCCCGGGATTGATCCCGGATCTGTAGTGACGCCTCAAGCACTGCAATGCCTTACACCGCTGCGCCACTCGGCAATGTGTGATGGTATTCTCATTAAGTTCTTCTACAATAACTCCAGTAAATGCTAGAAAGAGATCACTTTTACTGTACAATGATATAAAGTAATATGCTTTTAATTCCTCCAGACTTGATTAGCCTACTTCACTGTAGTGATCAAGATAGGTCAGTGACAGTGACAGTGAGGGTCAATGCAGGGGTTGCATTATGCAATGGCTACAGTAATGGTCTATTATAATACAGTCCTCCTCACCACTCACCAGTTAGAACACACAACTAAGTGGTGGAAAATTGAAGTCATATAATGGTGGGACTTTCTGAGCTCTTGGACGGAAGAAAGAACCAACAGAAAGGAGGGCTATGGGGTTTTGTAATGGAAAAGACAAGGAGAAGAACTGGAAATAACAGAAGGAAAAGAAAAGAGAGAGGAGAGCAACAGAAAAATAACACTATGGGAAAACCCGCCATTTTGAAAATAGGTGAGGCCAACAGCGCCCCAGAAGATGAGAATTCCAGAGGGCTAGATTGCTGACATGGGTAGTTCTTTACCTCAGAGTGAAAAGCACAAAAGGAGACCTGGCAAGGGAGTCTGTGGTTGTCTTCAGGGTGTTACACAGGGAAAAGCGACCCAGGCGCCTGGGCCCTGGAAAGAAAAGGTTATGTCATTTAGGAGTTGTGATCCAATGTTGTGTGCCATCACCATGGATACAGGAAGGAAGATGAGGGGAATAAGAGAGAGAGATTTCCAGAACGTACAATTGTGCTTTGGCTGTCCCCATAGGAAAACCCTTTGAACAACAGTTATTGGTTCCCTCTTCTCTTATTCAGTGTCTAGATACCAGAGTAACAGTAGAATATATACCAGTGTTCAGTAGACTATTGTAGCTGGAAATGGCAGATTTTTGTAATGGAATATTTACATAGGCGTACACAGGCCCATTATCAGCAACCATCACTCCTGTGTTCCATTGGCACGTTGTGTTAGCTAATCCAAGTTTATAATTTTAAAAGGCTAATTGATCAATAAGCAATAAAACTGACCTTCTTTAGACTAGTTGAGTATCTGGAGCATCAGCATTTGTGGGTTCTATTTACAGGCTCAAAATGGCCAGAAACAAATAACTTTCTTCTGAAACTGGTCAGTCTATTCTTGTTCTGAGAAATGAAGGCTGTTCCATGCGAGAAATTGCCAAGAAACTGAAGATCTCGTACAACGATGTGTGCTACTCCCTTCGCAGAACAGTGCAAACTGGCTCTAACCAGAATAGAAAGAGGAGTGGGCTACTCTGGGTGGGTTCTATTAGGAAAGTGGAATGAGCCGAGCCTGTGTTATCATTCCACTCCTTGACACTCCATGTTTGGCATTGCAATGAGTTGACATGATACCACCAACAGATCTGGGACCTCGCTCGAAAGACCCTTCTCTCAACCGAACTGTGTCATGGATGGTTCAAAATCTTATAGCATGAAACCCTGTTAGGGAACTTAATTTGTACAAGGCTACGTCCACTTGCATTCAAACATTGTCATAATTGTAATTTGTTTCAAAGAGGATTGGACTGATCCATTGTGTAAAATGGTTGAGACTGTGGAGTAGGCTACTTTAGCAGGTGGATCGTCTATCTGGAGGGTAGCTTATGATTGGCTTATCAACTTATAACACATTGGTCTATTGTTCAGAATATCCATCACATTAACATTGGTGCCTATTTGATTGTGTTTTCTATATGCCATGTAAATATATTGATTAATTTCATATCTGCAGTACTAATTGATGGCCTAATTTATATTGTAATGACCTCTACGACGCAGCATCTCTACAATTGCTATTAGGTTGCATTTACATTGCCTCATGGCTAGGGGGAGCCACAGTAACAGCAAACAATTACCTCACCTTTCATTCTTGGCTCACATCACAGCAAATCTTCATTTGAGACAGGGATGTCATGCACCTCAAACATTTTAGGGGGCACAAAGTACATGAGGATGACTGGGGGTGGGGGGACTTTCTCCCGGGGCCGACTGTAAATTGGAGAATTTAGCATTTTTCAATCCTGCAATCTAGAGCCATAATCATTACGCTTAATTCTAAATAATCTCAAAACTGTCTATCTTCCTGACTGCTGTTTCCTGACTGCTGTTTCTTTTTTTTAAATAACCTAAATATGCTTCTCTGCATTTCTGCAAAAATCTGGGTAAAATATTGAAAATTATTCGGTACATTTTGGTATTGCTTGCGTTTCTAAAGTTTACCAACCTTGCCAGCAGGCATGCCAGCTAAAATAGACAAGCTAGCTACTCTAACTTGATTGATAGCCTGAAATGGCTTCTTGGTAGCTAGTAATGAGGTTGGGAACCTATCTGGGCTAGCTAAAGCCAACTTCATTAAATTGCCAGGTGGCTAGTAGTATTTTTTAATTAACAATATTGCAATGCTGGTGTAGACTGGCATATAGTTAGTTTCATAAATCTTTTGAAGCCTATTTTGTAAGTAATGTATTATTATGTAGCCTAGGCATGAATACCTTTTAACAAAATGGTAGTAGCCTATACTCCACACATGTATTAGGCTATATTATTTATTCAATTACATTCATGGAAGAAATTGCAAAATTGCTCAAGTTAATTACACACCAGTGACAATGTACATTTTAAATGCACAGTGCAAGTTCCGTTTGCAATCATGGAATAAATAGCCAAATTGCCAAAGTTAATTACACACCAATAGCAAAATAAATGTTAAATGCACAGTGCAAGTCCAGTTTGCGATTTGTTCACTTTTTCCTATTATTTTCAACACAATAGGAATGATTAGCTGAACTCCACTAGATCGTCGCGTAACACCCACTGCACTGCTCAATTTTTCATATATTTGGAGTGTGCATATTCATCCATGCCCTCGATGTTGCACATTATAATTAATACTCAAAACCCAGGAGGAAAGTGACTCAAACATAATTGTTTCATTCCGTAGACAGTGTTACTACTGTAGGTGAGCTCGTGAAGTACGACCGCAGACCGTCGTACAATTTGTATTTCCCCTCAAAGTCAAAATTTGACTGTCTGTTGCAAACTCCACCATCCTCTTTCGGTTACAGCGTTCTTATTACACCTCCGTGGGTTACAGCAGTTCTTAGCTGTGAACCAAGTGATTCACGCTTAAGCCTTGTGTTTTTTTTTCCGACTTTAAAAGGCTGCTTGGAGAAGTTGGGGAGTGACGACTTGTTCCTGG
>CM042400.1:31866982-31944482 GCA_023634145.1 Thymallus thymallus
AGAGAGAGAGAGAGAGAGAGAGAGAGCAAGCGCAACCCAGCTCACAGACTAGCCATCTCCAGTACACAGGCAGAGCGAACAGCGGGGGCAGGCGGAGTGTATGCGTCGGACTATACTGCAGTATTCGACAGCTTAAAGGAGGTTCCAAACGGGTTTTTACTGTGTTGTATACCTGATACATAGAGAAAGAAGGCTTTGCTTTATCAGTCGATACTTTTTCTGGAACTTCAAAAGGATTATTCCTTTTTGGAGGAGTTTTAGAGGGACGCGTTTTAGATATGGACAGTCAGGAGTCTACTGCAGGGGAAGACTCGCCTGTGTCACCATTCGCTTAGTAGGTTAATCAACGGAATTGGAAAATCGCTGCCCGGGACTTTTTTTGTGGATGTTTGATGAAGCGCTTTCTGCACTTGGCTAATTATCGGAGACCTTGGATTTACAAGGAACCGGAACCTATCGTGGCTTTCAATTGTTTTAGTTTGCATCAGTTCAAAGGAACGCTCGCTTTCAAAGTCCTACTGAAAACATGGAGACTGTAACTCGACAAAGCTTCCAACCTCACCCAGGACTGCAACAAACTCTCAAGCAGTTTCATCTGAGTTCTATGAGCTCTCTCGGCGGACCGGCGGCGTTTTCTGCTCGATGGCCACATGACCTCCTGTTCAAGAAGGATGGGAAAGAGCCCGAGCCCGTTTTGCATCTTCCTATGCAGCCGCCGACAGTGATGCCGGGACCCCTCTTCATCCCCTCCGACCGCTCCACGGAGAGGTGCGAGACGGTCCTGGAGTCCGAGACTGTCTCCTGTTTCGTGGTCGGCGGCGAGAAACGGCTGTGCTTGCCACAGATCCTCAACACCGTACTGCGGGATTTCTCCCTCCAGCAGATCAACTCGGTGTGCGACGACCTCCACATCTACTGTTCCAGGTGCACGGCGGAACAGCTGGAGATTCTCAAAGTCATGGGGATTCTCCCCTTCTCCGCACCTTCCTGCGGACTCATCACCAAAACGGATGCGGAGCGCCTGTGCAATGCCTTGATTTACGGGGGCACCTACCCGCCGCACTGCAAGAAAGAGTTCACGGGCTCACTGGAGCTGGAGTTCACGGAGAAAAGCCTCAAAATATACCACGAGTGTTTCGGAAAGTGCAAGGGTCTCTTCGTCCCGGAGCTGTACACCAGCCCCAACGCAGCCTGCATCCAGTGCATGGATTGCAGACTCATGTACCCGACCCATAAATTCGTGGTGCACAGTCACAAATCGTTGGAAAACAGGACTTGCCACTGGGGCTTTGACTCCGCCAACTGGAGGGCATACATCCTCTTGGGCCAGGATTACACGGGGAAAGAGGAGAAGGCGCGCCTGGAGCAGCATTTGGACGAGATTAAAGAGAAATTTGACTTCGCCAACAAATACAAGAGGAAAGCATCCAGGGTGAGTTGAACTCGTTTGCTCCTTTATCTTACTTGCGTTTTGTTGTCTTGTCTTTTTGCCAATATACAGTTATCTCGGACTACGAGTCAAAGACTCGTATCTCGAGTACAGTATAGACTATTGGTGCAATGGCTTGTCCCAGCCATGTCTTAGTTTAGACTGGAAGCGAGTCCTTCCAAGATTGGGTTACTCTTCACATATTGTTACTAATTGTCCACCTATAACAGCTAAACGGCTCTGGTGGCAATACAACCATTATGTGACAGTGAAACACTTCTGCGGGTGTCAACTGCTCAACTATATTGTCCTTTCTGCAAATACAATCCCCTTTACCAACAAATGGCACTATAATAGTGTTACAACAACTATTGTGGCTGACTGGCTGTGAAACAGGCACTGTTTTCTCAGGTACTTCAAGGTGGATGTGTCATTAAAGAAAAGAGGGGTTCGTCCGTGCGTATTGGCGTGGAGCTCCCATGGGGCGGGTGGATTTATTAGGGCACGGAGAAATGTAAATGGTCTGCCTCGAGAGGCCATTACAGTAGTGGACGTCTACTCTTTCAATTGAAGAACCACTAGGCTACTATTACCCCTTCTGTGTCTGTGTTTGTGCTGATAGGTTAGCCTACTATAGGCTAGTAGTATCAAATAAAGAAGTCTTGTGAAACAGGAAAATGTAATATTACAAACTAAAAAATCTCTCCAAATGCAGTGTTTCTTGAAAAATATATGATTTCATAGCACTTATATTCTAATGAGAAGACGATAGGGAGTGGGGAGACTGAAAGATTTACATAGCCAGCCCGGTTTGCGAGCCATGATTTCTCTGGTGGATTCCCACAGCCCTACCATGGCCGGCTATCAGATGAGCCCTAAACGATGTGGAGGGGAGCTTATCAAACATGCGAGAGGGGCTCAGTGTCTCGTCTCCTGCATGCCACCCAAGCTAACCTTTTTTGAGGGTAATTCAGCTTTGTGAACAGTATGGGGGCCTCCGGTGGCCTAACCCTGTCTTTTACATTGGGGGCTAGGCTATAGCCTAGCACGGCTACTACAGCAGACAGAAATCCCTGATTGTAAATCCTACGGGGGGATTAGGTCTGTGCTTTGGGGTGGGCAGGCAGGCAAGCAAGCAGAGGGGGGCATCAGACCTCCCCTCTTCCTCCAACTAAGACTGATAAAAGAGCCCCCTTCACAAATGAAAGGCAAGCATGGCCATTTGCATGAACTGTTAACATGAATAGAGTTGATGAAGCAGGGATAGGAGTATTGTGGTGGAAACATAATATGATCCCAACAAAGGAGAGCATTCACACTCACTCACACACACACACACACACACACATTTTCCCTTCCCCCCAATTACCTACTCCTTTGCCCCTCTCGGCATGAAAGGAGGGTGAAAGAAGAGTGGGTGATTATGTTAAGAGAAGGTGGGCCATACAAACAAAGTGGAAGTGTTTACCAACAGGGCTCTCACAGTTCACCACCACAGCCTTTACCCTTCTATTTGCCAGTGTTTCAGGAGGGCCAGAGCCTTGCCATGCACGGTCAACACTTGCTCTTGGCGCTGTATTTAGGTTTTAGTGTCGGAACCTAAAGGACTTTAAAGGCCTCTTCTGTTTTTACAGGGGCTCAAAAGATGCCTGTGTGTTTAGCCATTGTTAATATATTTGCCTTGTTTAAATCTTTATTTGGTATTTTCTTTTGTTATAAAGTTAATGATATAATATTTGCAGCATTATGGTTATTGCTCAACTTCTCTTGCTATGTCAGCACATTTCACCAGGGGTGTTACCTTGAAATGTGTTTCAGAGAAGTCAGTAAGTGATAGACCGGAGAGGGCTTGTTGTGCTCGACGACGTATCGAGAGCATGTCACTACTGTGTTTTGTTGGCGAGGGGAAAGGCTGGTTTTGTGAAGTTAGCTAGCAGCCGTCTCACAGTCAGACACAGGAAGTGATCACGAATGACTTCCTGTTCTCTGAGACTCTTGGCTTCTCTGAGGTCATAGGCCCTATGCGCCATAGCAGCATTCTGTGCATTACACACTCACACACACACCTCAGAGGAGAAATGACACCACTATGACTTTGCAGTATACCTCCCCTTATTGCAGCCTAATTCCCCCTATAAAAGGTTGTATTGGTGTTTGCAGTAAAAGTGCATTATCCGTTTTAATCTGAGACATGAGAGCGCAGGTGTCAATTGTGGGAGTGCAAACAACGGTAAACGAGCAAGTGAGTTAGCTCAGGGAACTATTGAATAGGTTCAAAGGTTAGGAGTAGGGTGTGGAGCAGTAGGGCTATGTCTCTAAGTTAACATGCCAATGCTGGTTTCTGGCTGGTACACATGAGTCGCAAACATAATCAGTGGCTTTCCACATCAGGATGTTCAGATAAGGATGGTGGCCGCAGATTTAGTAGCTTGCTAGGTTTTATTTCACCTCAAGACTGCGTGATTTATACAATCCCCATCTGTTGGGAGGAGATCTGAAATAGAGAGAGAGCGAGAGAGAGAGAGAATGGGACTGAGTACATTTCCAGCCTCCAGTTGAGGCTTATTTTATGCACAAGCAGTTTACGTTTCCACCAACGACCACGTTTTGCTGCAGCAGCAGCACAGGCTTTTGGTTGCTTAAGTCGAAAAAAGGGACAATAAAAAAAATCTCCAACTTGAACAACGCTGTCAATAGTTGTCTCTGTCTGGCCCTGTTTTGTAGCTAGCTGGTTGTTTGCTCTCTGCTGAGGAAGGGCTATCAGACACTCTTTGGTGTTTTGACAGAAGCCGCATTGGGGAAGCCAGCAGACCAGACTAGTAGTTAGTCTAGGCTGGGAGCGGGGGAGTTGCGACAGACGTTGCATTCCAGACCCGCCACTCCCTGGGAGAGAGAGGGGGAGAGAGGAGACAAGCCCATAACGCAAGCCAACCCTCCTGAATGGGCATGAATGAAACATGTACCCACACCTGCGCAGCGCTGTTGAAACCAATCCTCCACGCCCAGACCCTTGCCTCTCTTTGGGACAGGAAAATCGAGTGGTTTTCCCTCCGTGTTTCATTCTCGCTCCAGGGTGGCGAGGAAGGCTTTTGGAGACAGAGCAGTTGTTAACTAAAGGAGAGAGAGAGGCTGTGAAGGAGGGTGCATAAAAAAAGTGGTGTGTTCTGCGTTTCAATCTGTCATCTGAAGGACTTATATGACAATGCTTTTGGTCTACAGTTGCAATTTAGTTTGAAAATGTCTGAACCCTAAAACTAGTCTGAGTTTGTAGCCTCAAAAGGGTGGTGAACCTGCACAGTGCAAGACAGGCATCAGGCAGGCCCCTCTCTCTCTCACTCTCTCTCTCCCTCCCTCTCCCTCTGCAGAGTCAGCTCTTTAGCAAGGAGGTCTGGGGGCCTCGTTGTTTTCAGAAGTACTGCTCCCAAAGTGTGGCTGGGCTCCAGACCCCATTTCGCAGGGGCTGAAACTTTCCTCCCACTGCCCAAAAATGTCCCGGGATATCTGGCCTCCAGCTGGAGGGGCCGCTGAAGGGGGAGGGGGGTGGTAGGAAGTGAACTCCCTGAGGGAATTGAGGGCCATGTCATGTCCTGTTTCATATGCAAGGCACAGGCACTGGCATTCTGACAGAGAGCCATACCCACGCTGTGGACAGCACAACAGCTGGTAGCCATGCATACCAATGGCCACAGAGAGAATAGCCCTCTTCACTGTTTTCTGGGGGTTTTCCTGTAGAGAAAATACAGCAACTGCAGCTGGATTAAAATACTCTATACAGCTAAAATACAGCTCTGGGCTGGTGGTTTTGAGGTAGTGGTGATGATGTGGATTGATTTAAGGAGGACTTTTTTGCTTTGTGTTTTGGTGAGGGCGGTTGTAATCATCCAATGATTCTTGTGGGTGTGTCTGTGCATGACTGCGAAAATTATCATATTCTCCAGAAGCCTGCATGGTCCAAGAAAAAGGAAGTCACTAATCACTTAGGGCATAGCTAAATGAGTCCTGCTCCAATCTCTATATCTGTGACTACTCTGTGTCTGTGACTCCCCTGTGTCGTCTGGGTACAGTGAGTCCTGCCTTGTTAGATCAGCTTGACGGTCCGAGGGATCGATGGGATGTTGACAGCCGGGTCTCCCGCTGTCAAGAGCGGCTGAAGACTCCATCACTCCTTCACCTCCACTACACAACTAGAAGAGGCACAGGGTAGTCTGGTCTTCTCGTCTGACCTCATATCAGTTATATCTACGTATCTAACACACTGGGTGGTTGTGCAATGAACGTCTCGTCAATTAACGTCTCATCGCGTGATTGTTTAATTATTGAGTTTAGCAGCGCTGTATGCAGGGCCTAAAATGATCAAGCGTCAAAAGCTAGGTTGTTTATTTCTACACTACCGTTCAAAAGTTTGGGGTCACTTAGAAAGTTCCTTGTTTTTGTCCATTTAAAATAACATAACATTTATCACAAATACAGTGTAGACATTGCTAATGTTGTAAATGACTGTTGTAGCTGGAAATGGCTGAATAGTCAAATGGCTGAATAGTCATCAATAGTCATTTTCAACATGAACAATGTCTGCACTGTATTTCTGATCAATTTGTTGTTATTTTAATGGACAAAAACAAGCGTTTCTTTCAAAAACAAGGAACTTTCTCAGGGGCGGCAGGTAGCCTAGTGGTTAGAGCGTTGTGCCAGTAACCGAAAGGTTTCTGGATCGAATCCCTGAGCTGACAAGGTCAAACTCTTTCGTTCTGTCCCTGAGCAAGGCAGTTAACTCACTGTTCCCCGGGGCGCCGAAGACGTGGATGTTGATTAAGGCAGCTGAGTGGCTGGTAGATTCTGAGTGGCTGGTAGATTCTGAGTGGCTGGTAGATTCTGAGTGGCTGGTAGATTCTGAGTGGCTGGTAGATTTTGAGTGGCTGGTAGATTCTGAGTGGCTGGTAGATTTTGAGTGGCTGGTAGATTTTTAAAAAATCTACCTGCCACAGTGGCTGGTGGACCAAAAATACAACTATATCCTGTGTATGTCGAGAGATACTGTATATGTCTCTAAATGTACAGTATCTACAGTACATTGTTATAAATGGCTCTGACTTGTCTTAGTGTGCGAACCTAAAAGTGATTTATTTTTCAATGAGATTTCATACTGATAAACAGATGCCGCTTGCACATCGGAGGAAAACGTCCCTTTAACAATTTGGATGGTAATTGCTTTTTTAGCTTGAATGGTATGCAAATGCAAGTCAATTCCATTTCTTATTTGAATTAGCAGTTAAGCTCATGTTAAGTATTTGCCACGTGTGACTGATTTGCAATATGCCTACACAGCATCACAACACGGTCAACGCGTCTTCACAACACAGCCAGGGAATCCCAGGTGGCACGCTTGACTATAGTGTCTGGGATAGAGTACGATAAACAGCTAGGGAGAATAAATTAAATGCACTGATACCTTTTATGTATACCACAGCTATTTTAATTCACATTTTTAAAAGATGCACAATGCAGAAATTGCTCCACCATTTCCTGGTTGCTAAAATACTATTATTTCACCTAATTTCAGTTTGTGACAAAGCAAGACATTATAGTGTAGAGAATTATTGTACAATCTAAACCGCTTTTTTTTTCCATCACCAAAAATATTGTATTTTCAGCTGTTTGAAGCTGGTGTACAAAACCGAAAATAAAAGACACAAAAAACTAAACTTAAGAACGGGAAGCATATAAATGGAGCACATACACTAACATGTAAAGTGTTGTCCCATGTTTCATCAGCTGAACTAAACTAACATGTAAAGTGTTGTCCCATGTTTCATCAGCTGAACTAAACTAACATGTAAAGTGTTGTCCCATGTTTCATCAGCTGAACTAAACTAACATGTAAAGTGTTGTCCCATGTTTCATCAGCTGAACTAAACTAACATGTAAAGTGTTGTCCCATGTTTCATCAGCTGAAATAAAACTAACATGTAAAGTGTTGTCCCATGTCTCATCAGCTGAACTAAACTAACATGTAACGTGTTGGTCCCATGTTTCATCAGCTGAACTAAACTAACATGTAACGTGTTGGTCCCATGTTTCATCAGCTGAAATAAAAGATCCCAGAAATGTTCCATACGCGCAAAAATTATTTCGATAACAACCATTTTTTTTACATCCTTGTTAGTGAGCATTTCTCCTTTGCCAAGATATAACCCATAAACCTGACAGGTGTGGCATATCAAGAAGCTGATTAAACAGCATGATCATTACACAGGTGCACCTTGTGCTGGGGACAATGAAAGGTCACTCTAAAATGTTCCGTTTTGTCACACAACACAATGCCACAGACGTCAAAGGTTTTGAGGGAGCGTGCAACTGGCATGCTGACTGCAGGACTGTCCACCAGAGCTGTTGCCAGCTCCATCAACTCAATGCGAAGGAGATGTGTTGGGCTGGATGAGGCATATGCTGGTCACACCAGATACTGACTGGTTTTCTGATCCACAACCCTACCTTTTTTTCAACAGATGCACATTTGTATTCCTAGTCATGTGAAATCCATAGATTAGGGCCTAATGGATTTATTTAAATTGACTGATTTCCTTATATGAACTGTAACTCAGTAAAATTGTTGCATTTATACTTTTATTCAGTATAAAACAGATCATATCCAGAGTTCATATATTTCCATACTTTTTTCGTACTGGTTCCCCGTGAGAATCGAACCCACAACCCTGGCTTTACAAGCACTACGCTCTACCAACTGAGCCACACAGGACCATTAGGCTTTCAATGAGGAAGACATATCTATAACTCACGTTTCTATGTGAATTTGGTCGGGTCACCCAAAAAGTTACATATTGCCGCTTTAAAGTTAGTCTAACAAACAAGGCTTCTTGTTGGAAAGACTTGACAAAACAACACATCTAAAAGGGATCTAGGTTACGTTTGTTTATTTTTCTAATGGATTTTTTGTTGTTGTTGCATTTCCTGTTTGACTGCTCAACTATGTACACATAGCTTTGGTTCTGACACATGAAGCATTATCTATGGAAGTTACAGTAAAGTAATTAGTACACCATTATGTTAAGCTCCCGGGGATTTGGTGTTATGCACTGCTCTGTTGGTCGATAGTTTGATTCCATGATTCCTTAGTGTCTTCTCCCTCTCTCCTTCTTACACTGACTGCCACCCCTCCTCCTCCACATACATGGATGTCCGCGGGACGTGTTTGAGTGGCAGAGGCCAAGAGGGCTGGAGGGTGCATTAATATACCTGGCTGTCTGAGTGACTGGGGTGCAGTGAACAGGCCCGGGTGTGCTATGTTGCTCAGAAGGAAAGACGGAAGGAGTGAAGAATTACCTACTTGTTAACATGTGTTTCCCGTGCCAATAAAGCCCTTCAATTGGAATTGAATTGAAAATTGAATTGAATTGAAAGGAGAAGGAGGAAGAGGAGGAGGAGGAGAATAATACATGGGGAGGTCCCTGTAAATGTTAATGTCCCTCCTCTCCCCAAAGTGAAAGTAGTGCCAGCAGGTTACCCGAGCTACCGATTTTGGTTTCTCGTAGCAACCGGAAGCTGTTTGCCATTTCGTAGAGTTGTGATATCACACAGAAGAACCCCATGACTTCTTCTTTTTATTAGCAGCCCATCGCTTTTGATGCAAACTATAATTTTGTTGCCAGCTATTTATTATCGATTACCGTAGGCAGCAAGTGCTTCCTTGCTTATTTAATGAAGTTGGGGTTTGAAATATTCATAGACGTATTGCTCTGCCATACAAACTATTGCAATTTGCTACACATTCAACCTCCACCAACCAACCAACCACCGACCGCCGCCTCGTCCAATCGCCCCAGGGCTTCTACAGCCGTCAGCCAATTAATGAAAGTCTGATGTAGGGTTATTACTGGTGTAATAAAGCATATACATTCCCGACATGAAAAACAAAGTCAAACCAACAGTACTTGGTTATGACTGGTATGCCCTATAATAATATTAGTGTGACGCCAGACAGGGAAGTATTTGTGTGTACACAATAAACATCCGAGTCTATTTCCGTGTTCGCACAGTTGACCATCATCACCCTCCTTGGAGTGGATACTGTTTATTTTGACTTGTGGCCTCATATCGCAGTATATCACAAGGCTAAAAATGAGGAGCTGGCGTTCTTGCACGGCTATGTTTGTGGATAAAGGTATGCATCTCTCGCGCTCTCTCGCGCTATCCCCCTCCCCACCCCCCCTCCCCACCCAAGGAATGGCTCAGTTACAGGCACTGTCATTGGCACACAGACACATCCCCCATGTCCTAAGCACCTACTATGAATGACTCAATTGTTCTGGGGAGTAAGACTATACTATACTAATTGAACTTGTACTGAACAATCACATACTCTGTTTCAGCTGAACTTGTACTGAACAAACACATACACTATTTCAGCTGAACTTGTACTGAACAATCACATACTCTGTTTCAGCTGAACTTGTACTGAACAATCACATACTCTGTTTCAGCTGAACTTCAAGGTTCATTGTGATGCAGAAACATTTTGATTGGGACGCGTCGGTAAATCGTATGAATTGATGACACTAGTTGAAGTCTTGGTGATCCAGTTCTGCGTGGGTTTGTAATGGAAAGCGGCTGGCTTTAGAAGGTAGCAGATTGCTTAGAGAGAGAAAGAGAAAGAGAGAAAAGGTGGGGCTTTTATTGGCATGGCTGGCTGCGGGCGATTTGTGCGGCGTCAGCCCGGGGACCCTCTTTGTGTGACGGTACTTTGTCACGTGACCTCCCCCCAAAAACGATGACCCCTCTCGCCCTCTCACCTCTTTCAGCTTGCCTAAGCCAGTAGTGTGCCTCAGAGCAGCTCTCAAAGGGGCAGATGGTTGTCTAATGAGGGAAGCTACAA
Organism: Thymallus thymallus; assembly: GCA_023634145.1. Lineage (NCBI taxonomy): Eukaryota > Metazoa > Chordata > Actinopteri > Salmoniformes > Salmonidae > Thymallus > Thymallus thymallus. The sequence goes on from CM042400.1 coordinate 31,877,302, forward strand.
ACACACACACACACTGCAGCATACAGACTGTTAATATAATGATTTTCATGATTATACAGCAACAGTATAGTCATTTAAAGGCAAAGAACTCTACATTCTGGTCTTGTTTTACCACTAATCTAATCATCTAATGTTTACATAGCCAAATACCTGTCTGAGACAAAATGGAACATTTGAATAGGAATGGCCTATTCTGCCTCATTTGGTGTGTGATTGTGCGTGGGCAAGTGTGTGTTTGTGTGCTGTTGGAGGTGATTAGCATGAGCTCACTGCCTCCTCATTTCCATCCCCATCTGTCTGTCTCCCACGATGGCGGAGGCTCGCCACTCCCCACCTCCTCTCCACACACACACACACTCACTCACACACACACGCAAATATTTTTGAAAAATCAACAATTCCCCGCAGATTATCAGAGGGCTTGCAAATTTCACCAATCACTGAATTAAACAGTCAAATTAACGCAACATTATCACATAAAACTGGCCCATCACCACAGTACAAGAAAAAGGTTAGCAATTTCAACCACACATTTACAACTTTTTTCCCTTGTCAGAGCATTTTTCGCAACAAATTGGACAAGATCATTGGGGGAGGCATTCTTTCTGTGGAAGGCATCAGCTGGAACACTATGCTCCGCCCACCTCTCTTTGTCACCGCGTCACTTGTCCGAAGCTGCCGAGTCAAAGACGACTAGAGCTCTCGACTGCTCATGGTCGGAGCCCCCCCTACCTCACCTCTGTTTGCTCTTCCCTTCCTAGAGCTTCACTTCTATCAGTGTTTTTTTTTTTTACCTTTATTTTACTAGGCAAGTCAGTTAAGAACAAATTCTTATTTTCAATGACGGCCTAGGAACAGTGGGTTAACTGCCTTGTTCAGGGGCAGAACGACAGATTTTTACCTTGTCAGCTCGGGGATTCGATCCAGCAACCTTTCGGTTACGGGCCCAACACTCTAACCACTGGGCTACCTGCCGCCCCACCTAAAGTTGCCACCTAAATCATGGAAAGCTTGCCGTCAATGTGACTCCACCTGTTTGTTGTGGCAGTCTTGAGTAAGACTGTAGATATCATCATTCTTGTTGTCTGCCCAGCGCCCTAAGGGTCAACCCTACCAAGGAAGGGTTAAGTCTGGACGCTTGTAGCTAAGCTAAGACCCTTGCGCCTAGCTAAGGTGCCAAGAAGGGATAGGCCTACATGCAAAGAGGTGGAGTACAATGACACTGTAGCACCATTAACATTCATTTAATCTTACTGTATATTCTATAAGGCATTGTTATATAAGATCTTATAGAGCTAAAATGTAGCTTACCTACATTTTTCTGAGGTAAAAAACGAAAGCAACATTCCCAGAAACGATTGAATGTGCTGCTGTTTACTTTTGGCCAGTGCGGGAACTGTGTGGCGTCTCTTGTGTGGAGAGAGAGGGCAGGACTGAGATATCAATCAGTGAACGTCTGTGATCTTTGCTTTGTTTAGTCTACTGACTCACTGTGATGTATGCCTGCTCTCTGCCTGGGTTAATCTTGCACAAGATGCATCGGATGGGAGATGGACTTAATTGCCCTATCGATCCAACAAAGCACTTGTTCCGAACTTTGACCGGCGACTAGAAACTGCTTCTATGAATCACCACAGCTGGGCTACGTTTTGTAACATATGGAAAGATGCATATCCCTGTCTGAAAGGGTGGTATTGCGTTGTTGGTGGCTCACCCAGGGGATCAGAGGTCAAATCCCAGTCCCAGGACACTCTTCCCCTCAGTCTGCCAGCAGTGACTGGACAGGTTCCCCAAAAATGTTTGCATCCAATTATCTACCTTACCTTTGTCAGTCAGTCAAGGAGAGCTTTGAGGATAACGTTTAGACTAGTGAGCAAATAGTTGGAATTTAGACTGTAACTAGTGAGCAAATAGTTGGAATTTAGACTGGTTTAAGGGCTCAGTTTAGACTGATTAGAAAGCAAGGTAGTTCAGTTTAGTTTGGGGCAGCAAAATAAACTAACTCGGCGTCCGGCCACACCTTGGCAGCTGTTTCCTGGACAAGCCCCCGGATCAGTTTACGCCTCAGGAATGAAGTGTTGGAAACAATGACTTATAATGTCATTAACATCCTTCCTGTAGCCTCTTCCCCCACCTCCACCTCCAAGTCATTGATCTCCCCAATTAATCCCATTCCAGCCCACTTTGGCTGGAATTCTTTCTTTCCTCATCCCTCGGTTCTCTCTCTCTTCCTCTCTAGGCTTGAGTGAAACCCATTGATTTCACGCCCCCTGTGCATGGGCACACACACACAAGTAGATGCAGGCATTCACACACCCTCCAGTCAAACACACTCACCACCATTGAAACAAACACTCATAGCCATAGACCTAGCTACATACATTAATGTGCACATGCTATTTACACACACTTACAGCCCGAACACTCCGCCAAGGCAGACAATGGGTCTTTTGAAGCCGTTGGCTTGTAATTCATGTAATTGTAGATGTGCAGACAGGGAAATGTGTCAGTGTAACCGCCTCCGCAGTCTAAAGCCTCCCCGGGTGTACCAAGACATTATTTCCCTCTCGCTGCCTGTTCATCAACGGGGAGACTGTCAAGACTATCTTGAGCAATAGGACATCTGTTTATATTTATTTTTTATTTCATTCATTTAACCTTTATTTAACTAGGCAAGTCAGTTAAGAACAAATTCTTATTTTCAATGACGGCCTACCTACTTAGGGTTAAGTGCCTTGCTCAAGGACACATCGACAGGTTTTTCACCATGTCGGCTCAGGTATTCGAACCAGCAACCTTTCAGTTACTGGCCCAACGATCTAACCGCTAGGCTACCTGCCGCCCATTTCAGTCATTTGTATCTGTTGGGCTTTATATAAAGCATGCCGCCATTTATATATCCGTCCCTGTCAATCTCTCTCCACGTGTGTGTGGAGTGTGTGTGCGGGGTGTGTCTTATTACATCTCCTGTGACCTGTGACCTCTACCTCCTTCACTCGGCTCATCTGTTTGCCCCGTTTAATTATCTTCACACACACACACACACACACACACACACACACACACACACACACACACACACACACACACACACACACACACACACACACACACACACACACACACACACACACACACACACACACACACACAGAGGTCAGGCCTCACGCTGAACCTTGCCCTCTGGAACCCACAGACCAATCCAGAGAATGATGGAAAACCTCCCTCCCTCGTTCCTTTTTTCCTTCCACCCCACTCTCCTGACCTGACCACTGGTCGTCTGCAAGGCTCTGTATTAAACAGACTTCTTTGTGTGTGTGTCTTTGTCTGTGTGTATTTGGTCTGTACAGCAGGCACCCTTTCACAACCAGCCAGAGACAGTCGCAACCCAACAGGCCAACAGATACACGCTACCGATGCAAATGACTGAACTCTTTGTCCGTCAGAGTTTGTTGGACGGTCAGAAAAGGAGGGGAGAATTCTTGGCCCCGCTTCGCACCCGAGACATTATTTATTTAACATTTGGAAATCCAATCTGTCTGTGTTTTGCGGTAGGAATGATACCTTAGCAAGGTAGGTTTCATAGGAGCGAGGGAGAGAGAGAGGTTTGGGGTTTGTACATGTTGGATTTTCCACTCACCGGCCAAGTCGGACGGTATTATTCTAAGAAAAAATGAGAAGTGGTGTGAGTGTTTAGTCTTCACCGAAGGACAGAGGGAGAGGTGTTGTGTCTCCATCTCTCTTTCTGTCGCTCTTTCGTTCTCACTACCCCCCCCCCCCCCTCACAAATCTTGCTGGTGGCACACCGTGGTATTTCACTGTGGTATTTCTCTCTCTCTCTCTCTCTCTCTCTCTCTCTCTCTCTCTCTCTCTCTCTCTCTCTCTCTCTCTCTCTCTCTCTCTCTCTCTCTCTCTCTCTCTCTCTCTCTCTCTCTCTCTCTCTCTCTCTCTCTCTGTGATAAACCCACTGCACTGGGCACGATCCAACAGTAGCAAGCTCAAAGACAGTGAGCATGAAATGGAGGGTTGGATGGATGGAGGGTTGGATGGATGGATGGATGAATTTGACAAAATTGCTGCCGACAAAGTCCTGGATCAAACACTCGACTCTTGTGGTGTTCTTTGGTGGAGACAGATTTATTATTTTTGTGTGGTTGTGTGTATTCTTGTATGTTCCACCAGCAGGGATGTCAAATTGTTGTTTCCTTCCTCAGGCCAGGCCGGCCACAGTTCAAAGGTCATGGAGTTTGCTGATGCCAGAGTTTGCTCCGGTGGAGTGTCCCAGCTCTACCCCCTGTGCCCCCTGTGTGGGCGTGTCACGTGACCTGAGTGGGGTGATCGCCCGGTGGACTAACAGCAGCAGGGCCACGCGGGGACTAACGGTCCTTTTAAAAAGAGACAGAGAGCGCACGCTTTGCCACTGCTGCACAACCCCCATCTGTCATAACACACACACACACACACACACACACACACACACACACACACACACACACACACACACACACACACACACACACACACACACACACACACACACACACACACACACACACACACACACACACACGACTGGTGACTAGGTGGATGTTAATTATCTATTTCACTTGCTTTGGCAATGTTAACATATGTTTCCCATGCCAATAAAGCCCTTAAATTGAAATGTAATTGAGTGGCTGCCACCCCCACCCCCACCCCCACCCCCACCAACACCCCCACCCCAACCCCCACCAAAGACACTCTGCACTTTAACGCTCACATGCTGAAATGCAACACCGCTCCTCCTCCACTTCCTCCTCCTGTCTGACTAAGCAGAGTCAGCTTCAATAACTCAGCGCTGCTGCTAGACTGTGACTCTTCCCCCTTCCTGGCAGCTGCTAGTCTGTGGTGTCTCACTGTGACTCTTCCCCCTTCCTGGCAGCTGCTAGTCTGTGGTGTCTCACTGTGACTCTTCCCCCTTCCTGGCAGCTGCTAGTCTGTGGTGTCTCACTGTGACTCTTACCCCTTCCTGGCTGCTAGTCTGTGGTGTCTCACTGTGACTCTTCCCCCTTCCTGGCAGCTGATAGTCTGTGGTGTCTCACTGTGACTCTTCCCCCTTCCTGGCAGCTGCTAGTCTGTGGTGTCTCACTGTGACTCTTCCCCCTTCCTGGCAGCTGCTAGTCTGTGGTGTCTCACTGTGACTCTTCCCCCTTCCTGGCAGCTGATAGTCTGTGGTGTCTCACTGTGACTCTTCCCCCTTCCTGGCAGCTGCTAGTCTGTGGTGTCTCACTGTAACTCTTCCCTCCCTGGCAGCAGGGGAACGGAGACGCTGGTTTTGATGTAACACCACAGTGATTTCCTGTGGGACTGTGACACACCCAGCCAGGGTTGGGTTGTCGTGACTCTGCTATTGACTGTCACTCAGGGAGTGTCACCTCTCTGCACTTTATCAACTGTCTTCAACTGTCTATTACCTACTCCAAGCTTGGTGTGTTACCAGACAAGCTGGATTGTGAGCAAGGCTTTTGGCACATCTCTAGAGTACAGGACATAGTACTCGAGGCCTCAATCGTTCATTGAATGTTACCAGGATGACAGGACACTTGATCTCCAACATCTCCTTGGAGTTCAACACACTTTCAGGGCTTGCTGATAGCCATGGCTCTTCAACACTGACAACAGTGCCTCTGTGGTCCACTGAGTATCCACAGTCTTCCAGCCACTGGGAGGCCATCAGCTCGTTATCTTTCCCGTAGCGTGTGGCTGCATTCCCTCAGAACCTGGGATACAGATGCTCCTGGAGAAACTTACCAGGGTTGGTGGATTCCCTGACAGGGACCTTCTTGGCTGAACTTTCAGTAACTCAAAGCTTCCTTGAGTCATGCCACAAGTGTGAGAGGCACTCTGCTCCTTTGTGATCTGTTCCAAAGCAGTCGACTGGGTTGGTTCAAGTTTCACAAATTAATTGTAGAAGGACAGGCACTTCTGGTAGTTGTAATTGACATGCTCTCCACGTGGAAAGAGTAAATAATCTATATTAAGTTATTATATGGAGTTAGAAAGCATTGAACAGAAGAGACAAACATCAAATACATTAAAATGGTACAGATACAAAACAAATATTCCTTTCAGTCCAATTTGACCTGGGATGCTACTGGCTGTGATATTATTGTCGGTCCAGCATAAACACAGCAGACTCCACACAGGCAGATTCAGGCGTCTCAGGCTCCTATACAATTCCTCCAGAGTACCTGCATTCCATTGTAGATGCTCATCTGTGCAGGCTCTGCCAGTTAGCCCACTGGACACTGCATTGGGATCACCTGTGATGGAATGTTTGTTACGCGAAAAAGACATTCAGAGAAAATCCCATTTTATTAACAACGTACCTTTCTATTGTTCACAATGAAACGATACCACTTATACTTACCATACTTTAGGCATTACCCACAACCACAAGGATATTTTACAAACCTTATTCACCCAGAAAAACAATAACACTAAAGAAATACATGTGACGCTGACATGTTTAAATACATTTTATACCTTACTCACCTGTACTCCCTAAACCTACCTTGCTTCACCAACATACGATTTGACAAGATACTTCGATTCCCCACATTGATACAGCAGTTCTGTTGATTCACAAATACATGTTAACGTAACCAATAAATCATGACATTCTCAATTCAGCTTTCATCCAACAAAACGTTTGGTCTAACTGCTATGTTAAGCCTGGCTGTTTTATCATTCTGTGTCTAGATAAGGCAGTATTGCACACTCATCTATAAAAGGAACGAAGAAAATAGGCTATAAAAAAATCAATTACAAGACCAAGTAATGCGGAGATTGATCATAGATAACGTTAGCCTATGGATTATAGTAACGGTCACCACAACACATGTAGGCTGCTTGTACGCTGTAATCGCTTATGTTCAGTAATGTTAGACATAGAAATGCAAGTGACTTTGCTTATTATTCCACAACGTTGAGGCTGCATGACTTTCCAAAGCCAGCGATGCGAGCGCATCCAGCCGTCTCTACTGATCCGTTGTTGGCCTTCAAAAATACCAACCCTTTTACCATCCGACCTCCGAAGAGCCGTTTGTGTGTGTTCCGAAATGTGAGCCATGTTTTGTTTTTGTTTATTAGTTGAGATGTGTTAATGATGCACGTTTTTTTTTATTATTAGCTAGCCACGGCTCTGAGGTAATTCGCTAGCGTTGACGGAAACACAAACACAATCGCGTTCGAATGGAACTGAGTCAAGTTGGCGGGGCTACGTAAGGCGAATTGTGCCTCAATTTGCCCATCTTGTTTCTCTCATTTTTCTTCCTCCCTTCTCTCTCATTGCCTCTCTTTTTCTACCCCTTCTCTCTTTCTTTCTCTCTGCCCCGTTGCCCCTTTCCTCTCTGTTGATACTTGGCCACTCTGAGCCCTTGTGAGCTTGTCTCTGAACTAAGACCCTCTCCCTTACAGGGTTCAACTCATTTGGAACAAAAATGTCCGGGGCTGGGGTGGAAAGCACCAGCATGTGCTGGTCACCCCGGCTTGTTTGAGGCTGCCCAGCACCCTGCCTGAACTAAAGCACCTTTGTGCCTGACCTCACAAAGATAGCCCTCGCAGGCATTTTTTATTTTTTATAAAGCTTCCAAAAACAAAACAAACAGCACTGTCAAAGTTATGGAGGTTACAAATAAAACTGAATAGTAAGAGGTTGCTGGATAGAAAGGGAAAGGGGGGATGCTAGTCAGTTGTATAACTGAATGCGTTAAACTGAAATGTGTCTTCCGCATATAGAGGACTGTTTTCCATTTTCCCATCTTGTCCTACTAAGTCATGATGACCAAGCAACAGGGCAAATGAGGTTTCCTCTTCACCCTCTTCCATGTCTATTTTCTAACAAGGCATTATTTACTCAGTGTGCGTGCGTCTGCCTGTACTGTCTGGTGAGCTTTGAACCCTGTCTCTGGGCTTTGGCCAGGTCTACAGTAGTAAACAGGAGGTAGATCATTGTTTATTTAGCCTTTGATAACCACACAGTAGAGACCTGCGGGCCCCAACAGAGATCATTGTTTATTTAGCCTTTGATAACCACACAGTAGAGACCTGCGGGCCCCAACAGAGATTTTTCATCCCGCTGGCGGGAGCGGGGGGTCAGACAGACACTTTTGGGATGAATATATTATGTCCTGCATATTATATGTAAACGGTCGTCTTTCTGCTTAGCATGCGTTATCCAGCCTGTTGTATTAAACACACCTCTCTGTCTCATTATTCACACACCTCTCTGTCTCATTATTCACACACCTCTCTGTCTCATTATTCACACACCTCTCTGTCTCATTCACACACCTCTCTGTCTCATTCACACACCTCTCTGTCTCATTATTCACACACCTCTCTGTCTCATTATTCACACACCTCTCTGTCTCATTATTCACACACCTCTCTGTCTCATTATTCACACACCTCTCTGTCTCATTATTCACACACCTCTCTGTCTCATTATTCACACACCACTCTGTCTCATTATTCACACACCTCGCTGTCTCATTATTCACACACCTCTCTGTCTCATTCACACACCTCTCTGTCTCATTATTCACACACCTCTCTGTCTCATTATTCACACACCTCTCTGTCTCATTATTCACACACCTCTCTGTCTCATTATTCACACACCTCTCTGTCTCATTATTCACACACCTCTCTGTTTCATTATTCACACACCTCTCTGTTTCATTATTCACACACCTCTGTCTCATTATTCACACACCTCTCTGTCTCATTATTCACACACCTCTCTGTCTCATTATTCACACACCTCTCTGTCTCATTATTCACACACCTCTCTGTCTCATTATTCACACACCTCTCTGTCTCATTATTCACACACCTCTCTGTCTCATTATTCACACACCTCTCTGTCTCATTATTCACACACCTCTCTGTCTCATTATTCACACACCTCTCTGTCTCATTATTCACACACCTCTCTGTCTCATTAATCACACACCTCTCTAACTCATTGTTCACACACCACTCTGTCTCATTATTCACACACCTCTCTGTCTCATTATTCACACACCTCGCTGTCTCATTATTCACACACCTCGCTGTCTCATTATTCACACACCTCTCTGTCTCATTATTCACACACCTCTCTGTCTCATTATTCACACACCTCTCTCCACTCCTAGTTGGGCGTCTATATGTGTGGTCTCGATGAAATAGAGTAGGCTGCCTATGCATGGGCGGAGGAAATTAACTGAAATGTGATTAGTTTACTACTTCTGTAAATAAGTATTGATAGGCCTATTGGAAAGATGGGGAGGGGGCTCGGCCAACGTGAGTCGAGTATTGATAGGCCTATTGGAAAGATGGGGAGGGGGCTCGGCCAACGTGAGTCGAGGTGCAATCAATGGTGAGCGAGCATTGCATCTTTTCAATAAATATTGATTACCCATTTATTTGTCTCGGCCTACAAATTGTTCCGATCCACAGAGGTAGACTGTATCCTATATGCAAAACGTAGCTCAAAAGGAAGTGCAAGTGTCCACTCATCATTCCGGATGCTTCATGTTCAGTAGCCACACCTCTCCTGGTTGGGTGTGCCAGATCAGGTCTCATATACATTAGAGTAGCCTAACTGCATGGGCGGAGAAGCATGAGGCAGTTATCTTTCTAAGGAAATTCCCTTCCTAACATATAATTTGTTTATAGTAATATATAATAAAATAATTAGTTTATAAGTTTACTACATTGCCTGGAAATAATCTGAAAATCGTCCCGCTCCTAAAAGGTAGGCTATATACAAGATAATTTACTGCCACGCAACCAAGGTTGGTGGTGTGTGTTTATGGTACAGCGTGTTAGCTCTGACGTGGCGAATTTATAAACTGGGTGGTTCGAGCCCTGAATGCTGATTGGCTGACATCCGTTGTATATCAGACCGTATACCACAGGTATGACAAAACATTTATTTTTACTGCTCTATTTACGTTGGTATCCAGTTTATAATAGTAATAAGGCACCTGGAGTAGCCATAGGGATGGGGGTTATGGGGGAAAATGATGGCATATGCAAAACGTAGCTCAAGAGAAAGTGCAAGTGTCTGCTCTCTTCCAACTATGTCTAGCCTATTGGCTGGTATAGCCCAGTAATACGGAAAGCTTAGTATAATGGACCACGTGAGAATCTATGGTCATTTTAACTATTTCTTAGGTTATTTTGACACATTTTGACATTGCCCATAGGGCGCCAAATAGCTGGGACCGTGGCTGGCAAAAGAGCTGCATCACATACGCCTAGAATAACATTGAGGGACTGCGGTTGGGTTCGGGAGCAGTTCTTGCGGGAACGGTTGGGAGTCAGTGGGAGCGGTATGTAAGAAAAGCTGTGGGTGCAGCTGGGAGTGTGATGAATAAAATCAGTCTACCACACAGTCTCTGGTACAGGACGGGCACCTAGTTATACAGCGTATGTGCAACATTGTCCAATCACACAAACTGCCTTTCAGCCTTATAGTTATAACTGCAACACCTGCCATAAGCCTATATAAATACAATGGTATTGGTGAAAGCTAGGCTAGGAACTCCCATTGGAAGGGTGCATTTAGGTTTGACCTGAAGTTCAATTACCCAGAGTTCATTATAGAACTATAGTGCTGCATCCCAAATGGTGGCCTATTCCCTATGTAGTGCACTATCTTTGACCAGGGCTCTGGCAGGCAGTGTCCTCTGCCCAGAGAGAGCTTTCAGTACAGGGCTCCAGGGCTGCGGATCACACCAACCAGGCTGGCAGAGGATTTCTATTTCGGGCTATTAGTTTGATGGGGTGATGCAGACAGTCAGACACCTCTATAGAGGATGGGGGAGGGATGAGGGAGGGGAGTGTGTTAATGGATTTACTTTAGTGTGTGTACCAAGGTGCCAGACAGTGGCAGTCCTCTGTGACAAACTCCCTCCGTGTCTGTCTCTCTCTTTCGCTCTCTCTGTCGCTCTCTTTCTCTCTCCCTCGGTCTTGCGCTCTGTCTCTGTCCCCCCCCCCCCCTATCTCTCTCTTTCTCACTCTGAGTGGAGACTGCGCTTAGTGAGGGAGAGCCAGTATAGTGTGACAAACTGTACTCTACCACACTCTCGTCTCTCTCTCTCTCTCTCTCTCTCTCTCTCACTCTCTCACTCTCTGTCTGTCTGTCTCTCTCTCTGTCTGTATCTTTCTCTGTCTCTCTCTCTTTCTCTGTCTCTCTCTCTCACTCTCTGTCTGTCTGTCTGTCTGTCTCTCTCTCTGTCTGTATCTTTCTCTGTCTCTTTCTCTGTCTCTCTCTCTTTCTCTGTCTCTATCTCTCTCTGTTTCTCTAGTGCTTGGAGAGAGCTGGAGCATTAAGGGAGAGGCAGTAGTCTGTGTGTGTCTAACGCACCACCCCCACATTATCCCAAATGCCGCTGTGATTGGAGCGCTAATGTGGTTGCTAAGCAAATCTGCCCTTCCTGTGCTTAATAATAATGGTCCGGCTGCTTCCTGGCTGGTGGGTTGGACTGGAGCGGAGTGTGCCGGTGTGCTAACGGCATAACACACACACACACACACACACACACACACACACACACACACACACACACACACACACACACACACACACACACACACACACACACACACACACACACACAGAATATGCACACACAGTTCACGTTCACACACACACTGTACGTAGAGTAAACAAATGAACACACACACACACACACAGCTACATGCAAGCTGAGCTTCGCTGTGTCTGCGTGCCAGTCTGTCTGTTTGTCCCAAGCCTCAGGAAGTAGTCTGTCAGTCAGTTTGTCTCTCTCGCTGTCTGTTTGTGTTGCAGAAGCCCTCCAGGAAGCAGTCTGTCAGTCAGTCTGTCTCTCTCTGTCTGTCCGTGCTGCAGAATCCAGGGCCCTCCAGGGAGCACAACAGGAAGCATGGAGTTTCTCAGTGAAATCACCCCAGTAATCATTACATAATAATCATATCACAGGCTAATGCGCTAGTTCCTTTCTCCCATCCCGAATGCCTGCTGTGAAGAGAGCACTGGTCTAGCGCTAGCAGAACACATACCTAAGCTAGCCTATAGAAAGCTTTCTCTCAGACGACTAGCCCTGGAGCGCTAACTTTAGCTTAGCGTAGCCTAGTGCTCTCCCATTAGTTTTCAGCTAGGTTTTCTGTAACCGAACCTGCAGGTGTGGGTCAACTGTCCATCAGGGAGAGAGACAGTGGGTGGTGAGGGAGAAGGTGAAAGGGATGGGACGGGTGACGCAGCAATTAGCATAGCCAGAAGCCAAGAGGTGACGATATGATGCAAGAGGTGGAGAGCGGGGATCTACTTTCAAGTTTGTTTAGGATTGTGTGTGTGTGTGCGTGTGTGTGTGTGTGTGTGTCGTCTACTTTCAGCTTCTCAGTATTGTCCTTACCTTACTTCACACACTATATTTTTCCATACACAGCAGTCTTCTAGAACACAGGTATTTTCTGTTTGCAGTAGTCTTTCGAGAACACAATAATTTTCTGTGTACAGTAAGCTTCTACTCAGAAGTCTCACCTAGTTGATATGTAGACTATCCCAGAGCTTCCCATTTCCCATAGTGCAACGCTCTTACCGGCCTCCATGCAATGCTGCATTCATACAGTTATATCAAAACGACTCGTACATATATTTCCATTTGCTTGCACTGCTAGTGATGACACGTAAGTACACTAAATACGTTTAGAAACTAATGATGACTCACGTTATGGAATTAGAAGACTGCTATCATCTTCATCATCATCATCATCATCATCATCATTTGTTTTAAGTGCAGTTTTGAGCACTAAATGCTTTCCAAACATAAAGGGCCCGAGAAAGAGGCGATGGGAACGTGTGAACGGCAGGCCACTGACTAGAGTGCTTTACTGTAGCCCAGTTCTATTTGCGAGGGGGGGCTTCACGTGTGCCTGCTCTGACCTCATTCTAGTTGGCATCGCGTGCATAAGTAGAGAGCGCCTCTCTCCTCTTTCTCTGTCCCTCTCACTTTTTCGCTTCCCCACTCCGGAGCCGTATTACACTGTGCCTTGGCTACTTTGAAGCATAGCTCAGTTAAACACACACACACTCACACACTCACACTCACTCAGTCTGGCCTAGCATGCTCCCCACAGTTGCACTAAAATGCTACTTACAGTACAGGCGAACTGGGTGGTGGTGGCATAGCCTATACAGTATATCTACCCTGTAAAGTGACCGTATGGACATTTTGGTCTGTTTTATACCATTAGACATAATTAGGTACACCCATCTAGTACCGCTCGGACCCCCCTTTGCCTCCAGAATAGAATTCTTCAGGGCATGGATTCTACAAGGTGCCGGAAATGTTTGTTACTCAATTTGTATCAAGGGACCTAACTTGTGCCAGGAAAACATTCGCCACATCAGTACACCACCCCCACCAGCCTGTACCAGGCAGGATGGGTCCATGGACTCCATGCTGCCTACGCCAAATCCCGACTGCCCTCAGTATGATGCAACAGGAACCCGGGAAGTACCTCAATGGTTTGTAAAGGAAATCACACTACAAACTCTCATGCACTTTACAAATACTATGGGTATATTAGAACTAGTGGATATATGGAGGCTTAAATATCCTGACCTAGTGAGATATACTGTACTTGGCGGAGGATCAATCAAGCTCGTCATCTTGACTACTTTCTTATGTCCTTCTCTCTGGCACCAAAAGATTATAGAGTGTTGATAAGGGACAGAATGTGGTCGGACCATCAAATACTGTAATTGGTATATACATACATTGGTATATACATTTCACTTACTGCATTTCCGAGAGGGTGAGGATATTGGAAATGTAATCGAAGCCTACTGGATGACAGCTTGTTTTTAACCAAGACAGAATAATTTATAACTTACTTTTTTACTACATAACATAGGCACAGCAGATCCTCTTATTGTATTGGACAATTTTAAATGTGCCCTTATGTTCAATTCACTTGGGCTCCCAAGTGGCGCAGTGGTCTACGACACTGCATCTCAGTGCTAGAGGCGTCACTACGGACAACCTGGTTCGATTCCAGACTGTATCACAACCCAGCGTCGTCTGAGTTTGGCCGGTGTAGGCCGTCATTGTAAATAAGAATTTGTTCTTAACTAACTTGCCTAGTTAAATAAAGGTTACATTTTAAAAATAATAACACAAAAAAAAAAAAATATTTATGTCAAAAGGCATCATTTTACCATAGTAAATAGACTAACAGTACAGATAGATAGCAATAAAAACTGTAACAGAGGCACAGAATAAGTTAGAGGAAAAACTAAGAGAAATGTAGGAACTTATTAAAGAAAGTGTAATATATTATAAAAATAAAGCCAACTGGATGGAATATGGGCCATTTTTTTTTTATCTTCAACATAAAAAAAATATTTACAGAAACTTGTTCATCCATGATACACCCCAAAAATAGTCTCCTCCATCTCCACTAACTGAAGTTAATTGAAAATATATATTTTTCTATTAATAGTGTAAAATTAACAGCTATAAAGAAATACTCATGTGAAGGCCTAGTTACAGAGGAGGAACTTCTAGATACAATTAAAGCATTCAAGTTTAATACAATTAAAACATTCAAGGCTGGATACCAGTTGAGGTATATCAAATATTTTCTGATGTACTCAAAGTTCCATAATTAACATGTTTTAACCACTCCTATACAAATGATAGACTATCAGATACTCAGCAAGAAGGTCTGATTTCACTATTACTGAAAGAGGACCTAGGTGGTAAATATAAAACCGGAGACCCCTTACACTTCAGTGTTGTGATGACAAAATCCTAGCAAAATGCACAGCGCATAGAATTAAAAAGGTATTGTCGGATATTATTCATCCTAATGAGACAGGTTTTTTAAAAGGCCTTTGATAATGTACGACTGGAGTTTATATATAAATGATAATTTACCTATTTACTTATGGCCCTGCCTTCACCTAACAGACTTGTTTTTTAAATGACATGAGCAAAAAAGATTACATTTTATTTGGAATGGCAAGCCAGACAAAATTGAACTGGCCTATTTATATAACAAATATGAATTTGTAGGGCAGAAATGATTAAATATTAAAGCATTGGATCTATCACTAAAAAGCTTCAGTCATACAAAAACTACACTTAAATCCAAACGGGTTCTCAAGCAGATTATTAAGAATATCTCACTCTGTGTTCAAGATTGGCCTTTTTCCCATTCAGATTACAACCTCTCACTTTCGTTATATAATAATAAAAAAATGTAATAGTCTCTAAAATACCATAGAAAGCTGGTTGCATTTTCAGTTTAATCCACCAGAAAATACAAAAAAAATATTAGAACAAATATGTTCCTCCTCCCTAAGTTTGATTTATTCAATGCTTTAGCAAACTCCGCCAACCCTGATGTCCTAGCCGTGTCTGAATCCTGGCTTAGGAAGGCCACCAAAAATTCTGAAATTTCCATCCCCAACTACAACATTTCCCATCAAGATAGAACTGCTAAAGGAGGCGGAGTTGCAATTTACTGCAGAGATAGCCTGCAGAGTTCTGTCATACTATCCAGGTCTGTGCCCAAACAGTTTGTGCTGTTACAGGCCCCCCTCAGCCCCCAGCTGTGCCCTGGACACCATATGTGAACTAATTGCCCCCCATCTATCTTCAGAGTTCGTACTGTTAGGTGACCTAAACTGGGATATGCTTAACACCCCAGCCGTCCTACAATCTAAGCTAGATGCCTTCAATCTCACACAAATGATAAAGGAACCTACCAGGTACAACCCTAAATCCATAAACATCGGCACCCTCATAGATATCACTCTGACTAACTTGCCCTCCAAAATACACCTCTGCTGTCTCCAACCAGGATCTCAGCAATCACTGCTTCATTGCCTGCGTCCGTAATGGGTCCGCGGTCAAACGACCACCCCTTATTACTGTCAAACGCTCCCTAAAACACTTCAGCGAGCAGGCCTTTCTAACCGATCTGGCCCGGGTATCCTGGAAGAATATTGACCTCATCCCGTCAGTAGAGGATGCCTGGTTGTTCTTTAAAAGTGCTTTCCTCACCATCTTAAATAAGCATGCCCCATTCAAAAAATGTAAAACTAAGAACAGATATAGCCCTTGGTTCACCCCAGACTTGACTGCCCTTGACCAGCACAAAAACATCCTGTGGCGTACTGCATTAGCATTGAATAGCCCCCGCGATATGCAACTTTTCAGGGAAGTCAGGAACCAATATACACAGTCAGTTAGAAAAGGCTAGCTTTTTCAAACAGACATTTTCATCCTGTAGCACATATTCAAAAAAAATGGGACACTGTAAAGTCCATGGAGAATAAGAGCATCTCCTCCCAGCTGCCCACTGCACTGAGGCTAGGAAACACTGTCACCACCGATTTCTGATTGGCTTGGCCTAGCTCCCCACCCATGTCTGCACCCCTGCCCAGTCACGTGCAATTCATAGATTAGGGCCTAATGAATTCATTTCAATAGACTGATGTCCTTATTTGAACTGTAATTCAGTAAAATCTTGGAAATTGTTGCATGTTGCGTTTATATTTTTGTTCAGTATTCATAATTGCTTCTTCTTACAAAACAGCTACTTATTATTTCTCTCTCTCACTCTCTCCCTCCATGGAGTGGGTGTCTGAGGGAGTCTGGCCTTATTTCTAGCCTACACACTCTTAGTGGGGGTGGCTAGCTAGCCTTAAAATAGAGCCAGCTCCACCAGCTCCTCACTGCAGCGGGCATGCCCCGTTGTGCTTGAATTAGCGCTAAGCGCTATTAGCATCCCTAGGAACCTGGCAAGGGTGAAGGAGGGAGAGGAGAGAGAAGGTAGAGAGAGGACAGCCTTCCACCACAACGTTGTACAGTATATCTTATAACAACTACCGAGCGGCTTTTCAGATTAGCATCGCACAAACTAGGTAAACGGCCGACCCCTCGTCACGAAGAGGCTTATCAGCTGCAGACTGCACAAAATGAATTTCCTCCACCAATAGAGACACTCTGATGTTTGTGTCACGCTAGTTGCAGTGTGTGTTTGTGTGTTGATTATTGTGTTTCTATATTTGGAGTAGTCTCTGTTTGTGAGAGTGTATCAGTCCTTGTAGATGTGTGTGTGTGTGTGTGCGTGTGTATCGGCTGGAGTTCTCTCGTGGCCTTTACCTAACTTGCAGTGGCAGGCGTGACTCGCACTGAGACCGTGTTAAGAGAGAGAGACTGACAGAGAGAGAGAGAGAGAGAGAGAGAGAGAGAGCGAGCGAGCGAGGCACAGGAAATGTGGCAGTGTAGCATTCTCGCTCTGTCACATGAGAGGAGCTGTAACAGGGGAAATGGGGTTTGTTTCATTACACAAGCTTATCTGGCCAGTGTGAAATGAAGCTTCCATTGAGTCCTCTTTCAATTAGACCGTTGTTTACCTGTAACTACAGAATTAGCTTCATGAATGCCGAGGAGCCTGTGTGTGTGTGTGTGTGTGTGTGTGTGTGTGTGTGTGTGTGTGTGTTTGAGTGTGTCCGTGCACAACAGTGTTTATCTGCAATTTATTTGTGTCACAATATTATGGATAGTTTGAAAAGGTTAAAGAAGAAAAATCGGTCAACCCCCTCTCCTCTTCTGTCACTTCGGGGCCTTGTGAGCTCCAGTGGCTCACTAGCATGCAGTACAAAGTAGAAACTGAAACACAGGATAGGTTAGAGGCGCCATGTGGGTTTCTTCTGTCAGACTGCTCAGTCAGTAAAGCCATGGAAAGAGTTGCCACCCAGCAGGCACCTCTCCTTCCAGCCCGGAGTATTTTATAGTGTTTATAGTGTTATACCCCTTCTGCGCTCGGCTTGTTTTGGTAAATGGAGGACTACAAATGACTGTGGACATTTCTGTTTCGAAGCCAGTGAGTTGCTCTAGGAAAAAACAAAGTATCCCGAAAGTTGTTACTCGCTATGTATTGGCGAGAATACGGCGGGGGGACACGTCTCAGCACCCATTCATGTTAAGCACAGTCGTAACTGAATGGAATGTTCATGAAGGAAAAAAAATATGTTTGTCAGGTCGTGAGGGTGAGGTTATACTGTGGTCAATGGGGAAGGGAATTTTCTGTCTTCTGTCTGTGTAGCAGCGGAGCTGTGTTTGATATGGGGAGGGGGGGGGTGCTTTGGAAAAAGTGAGAGTAGAAAGTTCTGGCAAATAAGTAGTTTCCTGGTTCTAATGAACCCCCCTCCATGTCTCAGCCCCTCATGTGTTTCCTATCAGGCAGTAGGATATACATGACGTCAGTGCCTGAGAACGAGAGGGGTGTGTTGGGGGAGGCAGAAATGCCAGTCCTGCTTTCCAGATGTGATCAAAAAAGGAGGGAAACTAGGACATTAGAAAAAAGGCGACTATGATTGGCTTTGGCTCCAGTGACAGTTCACTCACAGGCTCATTACAGTGTTGCGGGTAGTCACACAGATATGACATCACTATCCCTCACCATAGTTTACCGACCACCCCCATGCATGGATGGAATTTTGTATTTTTCACTTGGCTTCCTCTCCTAACGCTTCTCCAAACGCCTCTGTAGCCTCTGCGACGCTTCCAGTTCCAGTTTCTCCCCCACCATGTAGGCTGATCCTCCCCAAGGTTTATGTCCCTGTTATTCAACCTGACCCTCTCCTGAACCCCGAGGGCCAGGCCCCTGGCTCCCCCAGCCAGGCCGTTAAGGAGGCTGTGACTGGGGTCATTAAAAGACATTTGCCGTCATTACGCTTTAAGTGTCCCTCACTTGATTACTTCTCAAGATAGCGTTATGGAGCGAGACTTCATTTCTAAAGAAACAACCAGACCCCCCACCCCTCCTTTTCCCTCCCCTCTATGTTTATTGGTTACCGTGGTCTAGACTGTAAACCTAGTCCAGGAGCGGAATGAGGGGGACAGCGAGGGTCGTGAACCCTCCACAACACCCAGGGTTCTTGTATTGCAAGTCAGGCGTTGAATACGCTTCTATTATCAAGGGCCATCATGAGGGTCACTGATATGGCTTAAGGAGTAGACAACATATTTCAATGCCATCGACAATCACGTGTACGTGACTACTAAGAGTGTAACTGTTGATCACAAACTGGATATGCCACCAATCCCATAGTCCAATTGTCCCTGGATCAAATCAGTCTAATATCACCTCAGTATAATATTATTTTTCCAGCATTCACCTGGCCTTCAACCCAGTCTCTATATCCCCCTCTCATTGTGCATTGAGAAAACACTCCACTCCAAGGCTCCACTGTACAGCCATTTTATCTTGAGGGAACAGCTCTGTAGTGCGCACCAAACCCTGAGTTAAAATGGCGGCAGGCGGGAGGGAGGGAACTGTTTAAAGACAGAGCCGGTTGGTCTCCTTGTGTGACCGACTGGCTGGCTGGCTGGCTGGGGTGATGTGTCTTGCGGTTGGAGCCATGTTGTCTTAGACGCCAGTTTTATATGGTCCCAGGGTCAACTGGTCAGTCTTTTACAGGGGTGGAGGCTAGTTCACATGCAGCCAAGGCCACTCTCATGCCATCTGGCAGCCAGAAAGTCATCCCAGTAAGGCCGGCTTTTGTGCTCTTTAATGGGGCTTTTGGGGGGTGAGAGAGGGAAGGGAGAGGGAGAAGAAGTGGACTCCTGGGTTGCCCCTGGATGGCTTCTCACCTTCCTTCAGAGTTGTACACGGCTATACTCCTCCGAACCTGGAAGGTTAAGGGGGTCAAAAGTTCAGACCTGGTGTCTGTTTGATTTCAGTCCAAAAGTAAGTGTTTTCCAGAGATGTTTTGTCTGTTTGGGGTTGTTCACCGGGGAAAGAGAGGGGGATGTAAAATGTGTGTCACCAGGTTGTCATGTGAAAGAGTAAACCAACGCGACTGACGAACTCAGTTGTGCGCCCAGATGATGAGCTCTAGTCATTATTTATAGATTTTTTTGTGGGCCGTGGAACGTGTGCAGAAGTTTGCGAGGAGAACGCAACATTTCACACTGCAGTCAGTTTCCTTTCTGCTGAAAGAGAGAACTCTGTTTGATAGATAACTTCCCCCCCCCCCCCCCCCCCTTTCTTCCTCTTTCTCTTACATTTTTTCTATCTTACATTTTTTCTCTCTCACATCTTTTCTCTCTCTGTCTTAACACCATCGCTGTTCTGTCATTCTTCACTTGACTAGACCATGTACATAGGCAGATAAGAGAGTGAGAAAGGAAACATGTTAACATTCTCAGCATCGCCGGAGGTAGACTAGGCAGAAATAACAGCAGGCCCAGTTGAAAGGTCACCCAGAGATACAGGAAACAGTCGTCCCTCTCTTAGCTGTCCCTCCCAAGATAAAAGATAAGTAATATGCAGTCAGATATGTTTGTCTTGTGGTGTTTGTGCTGAAAGTGTGTATGTGTGAATGTCTATTTGTGCGTGTTAGTTGAATGTGTGACAGTGTGATGTGTGTGCTGGGTCTCACACTCACATTCATCAGGAAAGGTACCATCGTTTATAGAAGGAGATGGGGTCCTTTATAGGCCGCTGTTCTCAAAGCAATTACTGCCTTTAATGAGCCTGTCTGGAATTTCACAGGCCCTCTTCGCCGTGTCACTTAAGCTGACTGGCGGGAAAAATAAAACAACTACATCGAGTAGCAGATGCTAAAAATAAAAATCCCATCTTTCATGATGTGTGTGTAATTTCTATATCAATTGATCATTGGGATATATTTAACCAAGACACGAGGGGGTGTGGTATATGGCCAACTCTGCGTTGCGTCGTGCCTAAGAACAGCCCTTAGCCGTGGTATATTAGCCATATACCACAAACCCGAGGTGCCTTATTGCTATTATAAACTAGTTACCAACGTAATTAGGGCAGTAAAAATATATGTTTTGTCATATCTGTGGAATACGGTCTGATATACCACGGCTTTCAGCCAATCACCAGCCAGTAACTCATCTTTTTCTGTTTCTTCCATGTCTCCTTGTCTCCTTGGTCCTTAACAGGTGAGTTTATTTCATTCCAATTCTTCTATTTTATACCAAGTCAAAGTGTACACTGAGTTTTTTATTTTAAGTGAGACTGCGACTGTGCTGCCATCCACACCTAAAGTAGCCTTACATGCAGACGGCACACCACATGACACATATTCCCTTCTAAGACTGCACAAATCATTTCAGGAAGCATTTCACACAACTAAGACCTTATCTCTAAGTTACTTTCTAAAGCTTGTTAGACAGGAGAGTGTGGTGGATACATCGTTCTGAATGCACACAGAGACACCTCAGTGTACCACCTCAACAGCTGAAACTCTGAAACCACTTTTCATTAATTGCACTCCCCACTTCACAAAAATGGATTCCTGTGTACGCAGAGATTTGTCTGATAACGCTCAGTGCTGCTGTTGTCCTCGGGGAGGAACTAAGTAGAGAGAGCCGTTGTGGTGAGGGGGGGGTTAGGGTTGCCTGCACACCACAGTACTAAAACCCTGGTGCAGACCGAACTCGGCTTACCAAAACCAAAATGGCCGCCCACCACAGCGTAGGCCAGTAGGGTTTACCACGTAGCTTGAGTTATTTTTCCACAAGCGCTCTGTGGTGAAGTATCTCCAAGCTGGGCTGCTTTGATGCAACAGACCCAAAACACACATAAAGGTACTACACTGACTGACTGACAAAGTCATGTTTGCTTGACAGTGTGTTCAAGTGTACTTTGAACCTCCTCTCCTCTCTAATATCTCTATTGTTGCAGTATGTTGTCGTTAATATGAGGTAGCATTTTGCAAAGTGCCAGTGTTGGACTGTATTGCATTGTTGGTTAAGGGCTTGTAAGTAAGCGTTTCACAGTAAGGTCTAGACCTGTTGTATTCGGCGCATGTGACAAATAAAGTTGGATTTGATTTGATGATGGCCTATCCATATTATGCTTCATTGTGCTTTTATTCAAAACATGACGATAGCTGACAGTACTCAGCCAGACAGTACTCAGCCATTTTTTTTCATGAATTTCCTGAATTTCTACCGACCCCATGCCACCCCAAATCTAATTAAACAACCTTAGAATTGGCACATTTCTATTTTAACGTCAACAAATAACCTTCAGTTTCATTACATGTCCTTTAGTTGAGGACACACACAGGAGAGACCAGTCAGGACCAGCTGAGAGAAGAGAGATAGATAGAGAAGGGAGGTAAAAATGATGGAGAGATGGATGGAAGGAGAAGATTGGTGGAGGGGGAGTGTGATTCAAATCCCCACAGAGCATAGCAGCAATGAGTGAAGCAGGAGCAAAGTGCAAGCCTGTGTCACACGGTGAGAGAAAGAAAGGGAGAGAAAGAGAGGAGAGAGAGAGAGAGAGAGATGGAGTAGAGATGCACACCTTACCTTTCCCCACACAGTAAATGTTTTCTCTAAGTCAGGAATCATTATATACTCTATGTGATACACTACAGCAGCATTGTATTTTTGTGTGGATTTCCTCGGAAGAAACTGGTTAGACCGAATAACAAACTCAATTTAATTCAATTCAAACTCTCTCTTTCGCTATCTCTCTCTCACTTTGGGTCTTGTTGGGTGGATGTCTCAGGTATTGTTCAGCGAGAGAGAAGGAGAGGAGAGAGGATCAGAGAAAGGGATAGAGAGGGATGGGAGGGAGGGAGGGAAAGTGCTGACGTCTGGGATAAGCAGAGTGAGTGTGTTTGGCGGGCGGTATGCCCTTGCAGGTTTCTCTATCACTCAGCTCCTATTAATTTTTAATTGCTTCCTCCCTCTGCCTTGCACAGAGCTCCCCTTTTTACTCACTGAGCAGATACGCACAACTCTCCAGCAGAGGAGAAGAGAGGGATAGGAGGATGGGGAGGGGGAGGGGGAGGTGGGGTGAGAAAGAAGAGAGGATGGGGAGGAGTTTGGAAGGAAGAGGAGAAAAGAAAGGATAACAAATAAAAAATATATGTTTTATTGACATATACACATGATAGGTGCAGTGAAATGTGTTGTTTTACAGGCTCAGCCATAATAGTAGAGCTGAGGAGCTGATAGAAGATGATAGGGCAGACTATACTGTATACCAGTGTTACCCTCCTCAAGTTCCCCCAACAGCAGACATCACTCTGCTACTTTAGCCTGTAGTACTTCACTCTGCTACTTTAGGTTGTAGAACTTCACTCTGCTACTTTAGCCTGTAGTACTTCGCTCTGCTACTTTAGGTTGTAGTACTTCACTCTGCTACTTTAGCCTGTAGTACTTCACCATGCTACTTTAGCCTGTAGTACTTCACCATGCTACTTTAGCCTGTAGTACTTCACCATGCTACTTTAGCCTGTAGTACTTCACCATGCTACTTTAGCCTGTAGTACTTCACCATGCTACTTTAGCCTGTAGTACTTCACCATGCTACTTTAGCCTGTAGTACTTCACCATGCTACTTTAGCCTGTAGTACTTCACCATGCTACTTTAGCCTGTAGTACTTCACCATGCTACTTTAGTCTGTAGTACTTCACCATGCTACTTTAGCCTGTAGTACTTCACCCTGCTACTTTAGCCTGTAGTACTTCACCATGCTACTTTAGCCTGTAGTACTTCACCATGCTACTTTAGCCTGTAGTACTTCACCATGCTACTTTAGCCTGTAGTACTTCACCATTCTACTTTAGCCTGTAGTACTTCACCAGTGCAACGAAGAAAAAGAAGAAAGAGACATAAAGCCTTTGATAAAACAGAGTTCAGATTCAGCACTCGACACTCCAACTACTCTACCTTTTTAACTCTCTCTCTAAATTAAAGATCAAAAGGAAGTCCTCGACAAGGTGCTTTCGCCCTCCACCGGCAGTCGCTAAAGTATTTCACACCCAATGTCCCCTTCTCCACTCTCCTCTCGCCCACCCCTCTGTAGTGGGTCTCTTGAGTTTTTAAGAGAGGGGGCCTGAAACATGGAGAAGGACCATGAGAGTGAGAGAGAAAGGCTGAGGGAGGGAAAATAATGGCCGCCTCTGTTAGTTAGCAGTGGTCTCTAATTGAAGCGATTTCAAGGGTGGAAATGCATCACCTGGCCCTTTAATAGAGAGAGAGAGAGAGAGAGAGAGCGAGCGAGAGAGCCCAGACCCTGCCTGCCTGCCTGCAGAATGCATTAGTGCTGTGGAGCATACAGGCAGAGGGAGGGAGGGGGTAGGAGCAGAGCCAGGCTGCTAAGGGGGGGAGGGAGCACGAGAGGACGGAACAGCTGCAGTCTGGGCCTCCAGCCTCCTGGCTAGACTGCTGAAAGTTATTATCGAGTTCCTGAGCAGTATCTCCCCTCCCTCCCTCCCTCCCTCCCTGACTCCCTCCCTTTCCTCCCTCCCTCCCTATCTCTCACTCAGGGAGGGAGAGAGGGATAGAGAGAGAGAGCTTCTTGCCATGCCCTTACTTAGTGACCTTGTAGCACATCAGATTTCTCTCTTTGAAAAAGGAGAAAGCATGTCTCTGTGTTTCTGTCGGTCTGGACATAGCCACAACATTTAAATATGAAATTACATACAACAACAACCATTCTCAAATTTAGATTTGGATAAATCTATTCACATTGTCAATTTTAAGGGTCACACAATTATATAGATATTTCAAGTACAGGGATGCAAACTTGCCACTTTTTGACATCATTCGCTGTTTTGATCTTAAAATAGGTAATCAAAATGGGGGTCTTGACGAAAAGCGTATGAGTTCAGCAAGTTGTGATATGGGACAATACACTTCTATATATGAAATTTCGACCCAGGTAATAATTTAAGCATTGCCAGCCCACCATAAACATGTTTCCAGAGTAATGAGATTGTTCATATCTATTATAAAAACATGCAAATTATATATATATATATATATATATAGTGGGGAGAACAAGTATTTGATACACTGACGATTTTGCAGGTTTTCCCACTTACAAAGCATTTAGAAGTCTGTAATTTGTATCATAGGTACTCTTCAACTGTGAGTGACGGAATCTAAAACAAAAATCCAGAAAATCACATTGTATGATTTTTAAGTAATTCATTTGCATTTTATTGCATGACATAAGTATTTGATACATCAGAAAAGCAGAACTTAATATTTTGTACAGAAACCTTTGTTTGCAATTACAGAGATAATACGTTTCCTGTAGTTCTTGACCAGGTTTGCACACACTGCAGCAGGGATTTTGGCCCACTCCTCCATACAGACCTTCTCCAGATCCTTCAGGTTTCGGGGCTGTCGCTGGGCAATACGGACTTTCAGCTCCCTCCAAAGATTTTCTATTGGGTTCAGGTCTGGAGACTGGCTAGGCCACTCCAGGACCTTGAGATGCTTCTTACGGAGCCACTCCTTAGTTGCCCTGGCTGTGTGTTTCGGGTCGTTGTCATGCTGGAAGACCCAGCCACGACCCATCCTCAATGCTCTTACTGAGGGAAGGAGGTTGTTGGCCAAGATCTCACGATACATGGCCCCATCCATCCTCCCCTCAATACGGTGCAGTCGTCCTGTCCCCTTTGCAGAAAAGCATCCCCAAAGAATGATGTTTCCACCTCCATGCTTCACGGTTGGGATGGTGTTCTTGGGGTTGTACTCATCCTTCTTCTTCCTCCAAACACGGCGAGTGGAGTTTAGACCAAAAAGCTCTATTTTTGTCTCATCAGACCACATGGCCTTCTCCCATTCCTCCTCTGGATCATCCAGATGGTCATTGGCAAACTTCAGACGGGCCTGGACATGCGCTGGCTTGAGCAGGGAGACCTTGCGTGCGCTGCAGGATTTTAATCCATGACGGCGTAGTGTGTTACTAATGGTTTTCTTTGAGACTGTGGTCCCAGCTCTCTTCAGGTCATTGACCAGGTCCTGCCGTGTAGTTCTGGGCTGATCCCTCACCTTCCTCATGATCATTGATGCCCCACGAGGTGAGATCTTGCATGGTGCCCCAGACCGAGGGAGATTGACCGTCATCTTGAACTTCTTCCATTTTCTAATAATTGCGCCAACAGCTGTTGCCTTCTCACCAAGCTGCTTGCCTATTGTCCTGTAGCCCATCCCAGCCTTGTGCAGGTCTACAATTTTATCCCTGATGTCCTTACACAGCTCTCTGGTCTTGGCCATTGTGGAGAGGTTGGAGTCTGTTTGATTGAGTGTGTGGACAGGTGTCTTTTATACAGGTAACGAGTTCAAACAGGTGCAGTTAATACAGGTAATGAGTGGAGAACAGGAGGGCTTCTTAAAGAAAAACTAACAGGTCTGTGAGAGCCGGAATTCGTACTGGTTGGTAGGTGATCAAATACTTATGTCATGCAATAAAATGCAAATCAATTACTTAAAAATCATACAATGTGATTTTCTGGATTTCTGGACTTCTAAATGCTTTGTAAGTGGGAAAACCTGCAAAATCGGCAGTGTATCAAATACTTGTTCTCCCCACTGTATATATATGTATGTATATGTATATTTGTCACCTTTTTGGACCCTCACCAGTTTGCATCCCTGCAAATATTTTGAAAAGAACGACTAGAAATATAAATCTTATCTTCTCACTTCATGTCAAATACTCAAACGGCCATAGGGCATTAATTATGCCACAGCCATTTTGCTCTCTCTCACTGTTCCAAGAGGACACACGCACGCCTCTGACTTCTTCGAGGTCACGGCACAGAACACATCCCCCCTGAACTCATTTGGATAATTAAATAGAGCATTGTTGCAATTAATGATTCCATAAATTGGTTTGCCAAATGAAATTGGCAGAGTGTGACCGTCGTTAAGTCTTTGGAGACACGGCAAACCAAGACTGTTAAGAAAAAATATATATTTTGCATGGCAACACATACACCGTGGTCTATACTGTATATTCCTGAACAAGGCTTGGTTACAACATTTATTGCTACTATAATTACTGTGACTACTTCTGTACTAACATTATCCTTACTAAATGTTTCATTTACTACTGCTGTGCCACACAACTACCAACACTTC
Organism: Thymallus thymallus; assembly: GCA_023634145.1. NCBI lineage: Eukaryota > Metazoa > Chordata > Actinopteri > Salmoniformes > Salmonidae > Thymallus > Thymallus thymallus. The sequence goes on from CM042400.1 coordinate 31,904,266, forward strand.
CACTGTGACTACCACTGCGACTACCAACACTTCCACTGTGACTACCACTGCTACCACTGTGACTACCAACACTTCCACTGTGACTACCACTGCTACCACTGTGACTACCAACATAATATTAGGTATCAGTTGTTGTCGATAACACACACAACGAGATGCTACCGTTTCTCAATCTCTCTCTCGCTCTCTCGCTCTCTCTCTCTCTCTCGCTCTTTCTCTCTCTCTCACACACATCCACCGCAGTGTTGCCGTGCCGACTGAGGCAGATGGCGCCCGCTCCTCTCTAAACCTCCACCGCCCTCCACGCCAACCCCCACCTGGGTACCACCCCCCTCCACGCCAACCCCCACCTGGGTGCCACCTGCTTCCCTCGTCTTACGCACCCCAGCTGACCCCTCCTCCAGCTTGGCACACGCTCAGGCGCACAAACACACACACACACACACACAAACACTAATCTTGTGGGGACAAAATCCTATTTTCTTTAACCCCTAAACCTAACCTTAACCCGAAAACCTAACCCTGACCTGGTTGGAACTGCATTGTATAGCTACCAACGTTAGCCGATGCTGCTATCAACAGTATGTGCACAGACACTGCTTTCGTGCTCACTGCTGAGAGAAGATTTTAAGGAAGACACATATTTCTGCTCCTTTGGATTTAGCAATTTGTATGAGCACATTTTGTTCACTTAGTTGAGAACTCCCTGTAAGGAGAGAGACATGGAAGCCCAGCTAGTCTCGCTGGCCGACAGGCTAAAATGGAGGTCGCTATTGAACGTTTTCAACGCTGCAGGAGCTGTGTTTATTTTTGCTTTATTCCGGCAACTGTTTGCTTGCAGAGGACTACAAGGGGCGAAGTGGCTACTCTCAGCAAACAAGTAGAAAAACCTACCCATGCCCGCTTGCTTTTTCTTTCCCTTCTACCCCAGTAGCCGGATGCCGCTCTGGCCTGGTGGAAGTGTCGCCGCTGTGTATGCTCTCCAAAGCCGACTGACCTGTACTCTGCAGGGATCCCTCCCCGAAGGGGCCTCCCCCTTCCCTGAAGAATGTAGCTAGTAGGGTGCTCCTGGATGACTTGGGGGATGTTCCTGGTCTTGACCCAACCAGCCATGGAGATATATCGAAAATCGCGTCCTCTGGCAACGGGGGCCTCCTTGGAGATGTTAAACCCGGACAGGACACAGACCAGAAACAGCTTCGCCATCCTGGATCCAGAGGTTCCGGCACCTTCTTCCCTGGGGGCTTCCGATTCGAGATCAGATCCGGAGGTACCTGCGCCTTCATCCTCTGATCTGTCTCTCACTCCGGTGGCTTCTACCTTGGGTTCAGATCCTCAGAGCTCCAACCCTCATCAGACCGTGAGGCTGCCTGAGACTCAAGCTCATTCATCATCCACGATGGATACTACTGCTGGCTTGGATCCTTCGGACCCCACCGCCCTTCGGTCCTAAAGAGGTTTAGTTATAAATACAAAAATTATTGTAGCTCTGTTGGAATCACTCTCATAGATAACTTCGACACCTTCTGGAAACAGAAGATGCTCTACAGGAATGACGGAGTCCATCCAAATTATCTTGGCTACTGGACTCTGTCCACGCAATTCAAGGCTGCTTTTTGACAATGACTTATCAATGGCCCAAGACCAGCTCAGTTAATCCCCTCCATTGTGTCGCTGAGTTGTCATAATGCTGCAGCAAATGTGCATTATCCCAGGGGCGTTGGCAGACACAATGCCTCCGTTGATCCTACAGCTATTGTATGCAGTAATCATGTGCCTATGAACCAGTTATACTGTTAGCACTGAGGCGGTGTGCCCTAGTAGGAAGTCCACTGTGTGCAGCTCACGCTGCACTATCAGTTAAAATATAAATAACATGAGCATGTCTTCTTCTGATAAGCTTCCCAGTAAAGCAATAAAAACAATCAAGCATACCAGAAAAGTGCTAAAAATAGCCCGCGTTAATAAATGTAGCCTAAGAAACAAGGCTCATGAAGTCAATAACTTGCTAGTAACATATGACATACATTCCTATTCTGACTATCTCTGAAACTCACTTAGATAATACCCTTGATGATACAGTGGTAGCAATACATGGTTGTAACATCTACAAAAAATGCAGAAATGCCAATGGGGGTGTGTTGCGGTCTATATTTAGAACCACATTCCTGTAAAGCTTAGAGAGGATCTCATGTTAAATACTGTTGAAGTTATATGGTTACATGTTCATCTGCTTCACCTAAAGCCCATTCTTGTGGGAAGTGCTAGCAGTCAGTAGCTGGATAATATGTGTACAAGTCTTGATAATGTATGTGATATCAACAGAGAGGTATATTTTCTGGGTGATTTCAATATTGACTGGTTCAGGTTATTAGTCAACCTACCAGGTTAGTTGCAAGCAGCCCAATCATTAAATCATCAACATCACATCTTGACAAATGCTTTAAAGCAGTATCCAAATCCATATGATGTAGTGATCATAATATAGCAGCCATGTCTAGGAAAACCAAAGTTCCGAAGGCTGGTCCTAATATAGTGTATGAGGTCATACAATACGTTTTGTAGTGATTCCTTTGTTGATGATGTAAAGAATATGTGCTGGTCTGTGGTGTGTAATGAGGAGCAACCAGACGCTGCACTTAACCCATTTATGAAATTGTTTATTCTAATAAGTTACTAATAAGTTACTAATAAGCATGCACCCATTTAAAAAAAAAAAAGTGCTGTAAAAACTCTTAAATCGCCTTGGATTGATGAGGAATTAAACCATTGTATATGGTTGAGAGGGATGAGACAAAAGGTATGGCAAATAAGTCTGTCAGCACAACCGATTGGCAAACGTACTGCAGATTGAGAAATCATGTGACTAAACTGAATAAAAAGAAGAAAGGTGGCCAGTAGCCATGGTTACACAGAACTCTATTCCACATCAGGTAACTGATGCAAGCAGTAGAATCAGATTTAAAAAATAAATAAAAATACACCTTATGAAGAGACACACACACAGGTACAGACAAGCACAGAAACGCTAGTGCACACACACACACACACCAAGCCTAACCCCCCCCACACCCTCCTAGTGTGTATAAGTGGCTCTTATTGGTCCTGCTTACTGACTGGTGCTAACGCCAAGCTCATGCCTTCAAAAGTGGACGCCTTGCTCTCGAGCATTAGCATGGGCTGGTGAGCGAACTGGGAACATGGTAGTTACGAGCTACACGGCTAACGACATGCATATTACACAGCATGACCCAAACATAGCCCCTCTCCCCACATGCACTTTCCCTCTTCTTTATTTTAAAAGGGGGGTCTACGTGGGTCGTTTGCTCGCTCGTTGTGGGACTTGTATAAGGCAGCTTGTTCCAGATGTGGAGATAGGGGTTCAGCTCAGGAGAATGAGCTCATTGTTTACAGTAGAACCTGGTGCTAATCTTTTCTGAAACGCTAACAGCTGCCTGACTCCTAGCTCCCCCCTGGGCTCGTGTGTGTGTGTCTCTGCCAGGGCACACACTCTCACAAAGTACCATCGATGTGAGCCTATGTACTGCCCCAAATCTAATCTTCTCAATGAAATGGATCTGTGTAGCTAGCTGCCCACACACACACCAACGGAGACCTGCTAGTGTTGGGTTGCTTGCTTAAGCCATTACACCAGGAGGGCTTGGTGTTGAATCACACTTGGGCTTTTACTCCAACATAGACAATATATAACACGCCTCTTTGGCTTCTACACAATAGACGTTCCTGTACGTTGCCACAACATCTTGGAGAGTAAAGCAGCGCTCGTGTGTCTCAGTGGTTGAGATGCACTCTACAGTAGGCTTCCCTCACGACCCAGGTAGCTCTTTAGCTAAAACAGGCTCAGTCCATACTCTGTCTATCTACGCGAGCTTGCACGCACACCTTCCTAACTTAGTCTTTAAGTGTAGAACACTACAGTATCCTAGACAAAGATTGCCTATTATATTGACAAGATATTTGAGTGACCTTTGAAAATACATGTCCTCAAAGATGGAAGGCAGGCGGAAGAAGGCGAGGTCAGGTGGGACAATTGCAGCCAATGAGAGGGCAGATACGCGTGTGAACAACAGGCCATAAAGATTATCTTTGCCATTATAGCGTCTGTGACAGCATGGGCAGTGGCATTGAGGCCTTCCATTTTAAAGTTGTACATTTTCTTATTCTTCATTGGCTGATTGCTCCCATCTCATAGGAATCCCCACCCAGTTAACTACTTTAAAATAGTGGAAGCCCTCAGTGGCAATGTCTAAAATGGGTTCTATCCATGATCTCTATCTCTATGACAACAGGCACAACTCTGATATAAAGTTATTTTGGGGTAATTTGCAGAAATGCCACATGCATCCTTTTACAATGCTTTCGGAAAGTATTCAGATTCCTTGATTTTGTTATGTTACAGCCTTATACAAAAATGTATTAAAAAATTCGCCATAATCTCCATAATGACAAAGCAAAAACAGGTTTTGTACATTTTTGCAAATGTATAAAAAATGAAAACTTATTTACATAGGTATTTAGACCCTTTGCTATGAGTCCTGCTTCCATTGATTATCCTTTAGATGTTTCTACAACATGATTGGAGTCCACCTGTGGTAAATTAAATTGATTGGACATGATTAGGGAAGGCACACACCTGTCTATATAAGGTCCCACAGTTGACAGTGCATGTCAGACAAAAACCATGCCATGTCCCCAAGACTTCCTAAATCTGTCTGCCCGGCCAAACTGAGCAATCGGGGAGAAAGGCCTTGGTCAGGGAGGTGACTAAGAACCCCATTTTCACTTTAACAGAGCTCCAGAGTTCCTCTGTGGAGATGGGAAAACCTTCCAGAAGGACAACCATCTCTGCAGCACTCCACCAATCAGGCCTTTACGATAGAGTGGCCAGACGGAAGCCACTCCTCAGTAAAAGGCACATGACAGCCCGCTTGGAGTTTGCCATAAGGCACCTAAAGGACTATGAGAAACAAGATTCTACCAAGATTGAACTCTTTGGCCTGAATGCCAAGTGTCACATCTGGAGGAAACCTGGCACCATCCCTATGGTGAAGCATGGTGGTGGCAGCATCATGCTGCGGGGATGTTTTTCAGCAGCAGGGACTGGGAGACTAGTCAGGATCGAGGGAAAGATGAACGGAGCAGAGCACAGAGAGATCCTTGATGAAACCTGCTCCAGAGTGCTCAAATACAGGTATGCCAAGCTTGTAGCGTCATACCCAAGAAGACTCAAGGCTGTAATCGCTGCCAAAGATACTTCAACAAAGTACTGAGTAAAGGGTCTAAATACTTATGTAAATGTGATATTACATGTTTTTTAAATTAGCAACATTTTCAAAACTGTTTTTTGCTTTGTCATTATGGGGTATAGTGTGTAGATTGTAGATATAGAAAAAGTCAAGGAGTCTGAATACTTTCCAAATGCACTTTATATCAGTGCATTCGTAACAACCTAACCATTACAAAATGTATATTAGATCAAATAAGCCTCACATAGCAAATTAGGTATTACATTTTTTGTTGACCAAATTTGACTCATTTGACCTCTATATAAAAATTCCTCACTTCGTGGGCTTGTTTTCGTGGACCGATTTTGGGTGGAGTAGACCATTCTGTGTTTACATCTGCTGCAGGAGTGGATGTGTAAATATATATTCTATAGGCCTTATAGAGGCTGAGGGAGATGCAGGCCTTGTTTGCGGTGAGCTGCAGAGCAGGGACGGGTTGGTGTTAATTTCCACAGCACTTAAGCCGACAGGCTACTTCCTGCTTCTCCTGATGCATATTTTATTTATATTTTTCAGTGTGTTCTCTCATATTCCCTAATTTTTCCTTTGCCTTCCCTCTCCTGTCTCTTCGTCTTGGCTGGTAGGTTATGGAACCCTGTCTTCTCCCCCTCAGCTAGCCAAGATACAGAGCAAGGAAAAAGGAAACGCCCCCCCCCCCCCCCCCCCCCTCTTTCTCTCTCTCTGGCTAGGTCTGTGTTTGTGCTCTCTATGACCAGGGTTAGTTAGGGAGAGAGAGAGAGAGAGAGACAGAGAGGAGAAACCTTGGGGAAACATGTCAGCGGAAAACAATCTCGGGGCCTAGCTCTGGAGAGAACACTTATTTCTTCCCTTCTCAGAGAGAGACAGCTGTTTTCCTTTTCTGCTCTCTCACTTAGGCCGTTTCCCTCTGTGCGCGGCCTATAGAGACGTCACCAGGGACAAATTAGCCCAAACATCAGTTCCTGGCACTCGACTGGAGTTCCTGGCCCGAGCTACAGTGGTGTTGATGGGCTTTGTGTCAGAACGAAAGCCTAATACTTAATGGAAGAGGTCAGAGATAGCCAGCTACTTTGCCTTTGTAACCTATATTAGCATATAAGCTAACACTAGCATTCCTTTACACAACGCTCAGCATCAAGGGAAAAGGAAGATTGGATCGGCAACTCAGTCATCTCTGGATCATTTGAGAGAGCGAGAAAGAAACTAACTCTGTGTGCCTAGCGCTGCAATGATATCATGGGAGGAACTCGTGGTGTTTTCAGAATGAGCTCTAGCGAGTTTGGGGGGATTTTTTGGGGGTGTGACGCAAACCCTGGAACCCCATACTCACAGGGAAAGAAAGAGAGATACCTGATTAAAAAGAGAGAGAAATAAGAAGACAGGAAAAGAGAGCATGAGGGAAAGGGAGAGATAAAGAGAGGGAGAGAGAGCGATAGATAATGGAAGAGAGCTGACAAAGTCCAGAGCGGGCCAGCGATAGCGGCGCTATGACGTCTTCCTATAGCTTGTCTCTCTGGCTCTTGTCTGTGTGTCACGTCCACCAATCACAATCTCCCTCTCTTGAAGGACACATTCTTCAGAGGTTGGCTGAGGGCAGAGAGGTGATTGGTTGGAGGGACATACGACTGGTTGGCCGGGGCCTGCGCTGGCCAATGCCAACTGACATTATACACACACCATAGCCTACTTAAGTCAAACACATATACTACTGTTGTGTATTCTGCACATAGGCAATAGTTGTGTATTCTGCACACAATAGTAGCTGTAACTAAAACAAATATCCACGTTTTAGGGAATTCAATAATAAAACAATAAAATGGGAAGCTAGTGGTCGGGAAGGTGTGCTCAACGCCACGTTTAAACCAAATTCACACTTGGGAAGTGATTTCATCTTTAATTTCCCCTGTTTTTCTTCACTTGGGTTGGTGTTTTTTTCAGACACCGACACTTTAACACCCCTTCACTCCCGGTGATGGGCTTTCGCGAATGACGTCTTTGTTTTGACCCACCCCCCAATCCCCTACCAAGCCTCCCAACTCTAAACTATGGCACGAGTTTCCATGGGGAAAGAAATCCCCTCACGCACAGAGCGACTGGAAGAGAGATTTTATTCGGTTCTGTTTGCAGAGCTCGAGCTTGGCTGTGTCGGCCTGTTATGTCGGTTTCTATGGTGAATAACACAGGCCATGCCAGACTACGACAAGTACAAGGAATAAAAACACACATGTAGGAAAGAAAACGAGGATACTCAATCCAAGAATTTGCAGGAGAGGGAGAGAGAGAGGGAGAGAGAGAGGGAGAGAGAGAGGGAGAGAGAGAGAGAGAGAGAGAGGCATAGAGGGAGAGAGAGAAGCATAGAGGGAGAGAGAGAGAGAGAGAGAGAGAGAGGCATAGAGGGAGAGAGAGAGAGAGAGAGAGGCATAGAGGGGGAGAGAGAGAGAGAGAGGCATAGAGGGAGAGAGAGAAGCATAGAGAGAGAGAGAGAGAGAGAGAGAGAAGCATAGAGAGAGAAGCATAGAGAGAGAGAGAGAGAGAGAGGGAAGCATAGAGAGAGAAGCATAGAGAGAGAGAGAGAGAGGCATAGAGAGAGAAGCATAGAGAGAGAGAGAGAGAGAGAGAGAGAGAGAGAGAGAGAGAAGCATAGAGAGAGAGGCATAGAGAGAGAGAGAAGCATAGAGAGAGAAGCATAGAGAGAGAGAGAGAGAGAGAGAGGGAGAGAGAGAGGGAGAGAGAGAGGGAGAGAGAGAGGCATAGAGGGGCATGCAGAGGGAGAGAGAGAGGCATAGAGAGAGAAGCATAGAGAGAGAGAGAGAGAGAGGGAGAGAGAGAGGGAGAGAGAGAGGGAGAGAGAGAGGCATAGAGGGGCATGCAGAGGGAGAGAGAGAGGCATAGAGAGAGAAGCATAGAGAGAGAGAGAGAGAGAGGCATAGAGAGGGAGAGAGAGGGAGAGAGAGAGGCATAGAGGGGCATGCAGAGGGAGAGAGAGAGGCATAGAGAGGCAGAGGGAGAGAGAGAGGCATAGAGAGGCATAGAGAGGCATAGAGAGGCAGAGGGAGAGGCAGAGAGAGAGAGAGAGAGAGAGAGAGAGAGAGAGGCAGAGAGAGAGGTGGAGAGAGAGGGAGAGAGAGGCAGAGAGAGAGAGAGAGAGAGGCAGATAGGCAGAGAGAGAGAAAGAGAGAGGCAGAGGGAGAGACAGATAGAGAATGAAGTGAGTCACTGAGGAGTAACACCCTCAGACAGTAGACGAAAAATGGAGTCTGACAGAAACAAAATGGCTGCCACCTCACTCAGCAGACTCCAGCTCTGAAAAGGAGGAGTCATGTTTTTGCTGGCACAGATCACCTCAAATATTTGGTGTCGAGAAAACAACTCAAGCAAAGCCAAGCTGGAATGCACCACCAGAAGACCTCTCAGTGCGTTCGAGTACTATAATTATAGTTATTTTTTGTATAGTTAAATGTTTTCATTACCTTTTTCTCCATTCTAAATCTGTCCTGGCCCTAACCTAATGACATTCCATAGTATCCCAAGGAGTGCTTATCAGACATGAATGAAAGATGAGAAGTATTAGTACATGGGGCCACGTGATTGTGAGTGAGTGAGTGAGTGAGTGAGAGAGAGAGAGAGAGAGAGAGAGAGAGAGAGAGAGAGAGAGAGAGAGAGAGAGAGAGAGAGAGAGAGAGAGAGAGAGAGAGAGAGAGAGAGAGAGAGAGAGAGAGAGAGAGAGAGAGAGAGAGATTAGGTATATTAGTGCTGTCAGTCTGTGGATTGATGGGGTGCGTTTTATTTAACAGATTGAGTGAGTGAAAGGTCAGAGTAGAGTGCACGGCTGCTACCACTCTGCCATTTCCTTGATTGGTGTGTGTTTGTGCGCGCACGTCTGTGTGTGTGTGTGTGTTTTAACAAATGTTTAGGCTATATTGTGTTACCTCATTTGTGTACACAAACAGTTGCGTTACGTTTTTTACAGTCTGGGGGCACAGCCAGGAACGACAACAGTCACACAGGGTTTTACATTGTGATTTGCATGGGCACAAAACTGATGAAAAGGAGTCTCAGCCAGGCCCATTCATCTGCTTCTCACCCGACCTCCAAACCACCTATTAATTTAGCTTTCATCGCCTGCAATAAAGCAGGGCATTGCCCCATAACTGTGAACTACTAGGAGTACCCATAAACTTCACCCTCCCACAGCCTCCTCCCCTTCCTTCCCTCCCTCCCTCCTTCCCTCCTCCAGTTCCTCCGTCGTTTCTGAACATGTTTGCAGTAAACCCATCTCCCCTCGGGAAGTCACATAAAACCAAATCCTTTTTAATTAAGACGGATTCCAGCGATGAAAAGAGAGCGTGAACTTTTTATCTCGTTCTTTTTTTCCCTTTCCCTCCGTTCTTTCCTCAACCACAACATCCTGTCTTTTTCCCTCCGTTCTTTCCTCAACCACAACATCCTGTCTTTTTCCCTCCGTTCTTTCTTCAACCACAACATCCTGTCTTTTTCCCTCCGTTCTTTCCTCAACCACAACATCCTGTCTATTTCCCTCCGTTCTTTCCTCAACCACATCCTGTCTTTTTTTTCCCCCCCCTCTTTTTCTCCCTCATCCGGTTAATTGTTTCGCACACTTCCTGTCCTGGGTGTGCGTGGTAACACTAGCTAGCGCTTCTTCTGACTAGAGGATAGCATTTCAAGGTAAGTGAAACAACTGTTTGATTTGAGGTAGTTTGTTTCGATGGTTCCCCACCACCTGCCGCCCCCCATTACATATAATTAATAAATTCCCACACCAGGGGACAAATGATGGCCTATAATGGGCTTATAGTTAGTTAAGAGTGATGTGGGAACTCCAATTGGCGAGTTCCGCCCTTCTTACCAACTCTAAACTCTCCAACAATTCAAATAGTTGTTAGCCTACTTCTCGAACATAAACAGGAGCTGTCTAAACTGTATTTCCCTGAGATTCAATTGATTGAACTTCCTGGTAGAACAGATGTCAATCCTTAACAGGGCTAGGTTTAAAGGGGAGGGCTCTCGGGCTTGACCTGAAGCTGCTCTCTCACTAACCCCAGTCTTAATGGGCTAGTTGATCCCCACATGGCTTTTTTACTCTTCTTCTACGGCCGCCACCTTTGCTTTGTGGCCCGCCTGAGAGCAGTGGGATAGAATGGAGGAACTTCCAACCCGATAGTGGCTATAAACTTCAGACTTGTTAACAGCACCAGTCTGCTCGCTCACCTCTGGGTGAACTCCTGCAACAGATGCAAATATCCCCCTGCCAGGCAAAACAAGATGACCCCAACTTCACCCCCTGCTCCTGCCTCTATAGCAGGACTTCAATGGGATGGCTCAGTATATGTGATGGCTCTTGCCCTTATAGCAGGACTTTAATGGGATGACTCAGTATATGTGATGGCTCTTGCCCTTATAGCAGGACTTTAATGGGATGGCTCAGTATATGTGATGGCTCTTGCCCCTATAGCAGGACTTTAATGGGATGACTCAGTATATGTGATGGCTCTTGCCCTTATAGCAGGACTTTAATGGGATGACTCAGTATATGTGATGGCTCTTGCCCCTATAGCAGGACTTTAATGGGATGACTCAGTATATGTGATGGCTCTTGCCCTTATAGCAGGACTTTAATGGGATGACTCAGTATATGTGATGGCTCTTGCCCCTATAGCAGGACATTAATGGGATGACTCAGAATATGTGATGGCTCTTGCCCCTATAGCAGGACGTTAATGGGATGACTCAGAATATGTGATGGCTCTTGCCCCTATAGCAGGACGTTAATGGGATGACTCAGAATATGTGATGGCTCTTGCCCCTATAGCAGGACGTTAATGGGATGACTCAGAATATGTGATGGCTCTTGCCCTTATAGCAGGACTTTAATGTGATGGCTCTTGCCCCTATAGCAGGACGTTAATGGGATGACTCAGAATATGTGATGGCTCTTGCCCCTATAGCAGGACGTTAATGGGATGACTCAGAATATGTGATGGCTCTTGCCCCTATAGCAGGACGTTAATGTGATGACTCAGAATATGTGATGGCCCCACACTCACTATTGCATTTGACATGTTAGTCATTTAGCAGACGCTCTTACAGTAGTGAGTGCAGACATTTTCGTCCGTTTTTAGTACTGGTCCCCCGTGGGAATCGAACCCACAACCCTGGCGTTGCAAGCGCCATCCTCTACCAACTACCCCCCACCCCCCCCCCCCCCCTTCTTCTAATTTCTGCTCATCAATCCACCACCTGTTTCCTCAGTTCTTTACTGGATACAGTATCCCTGCTAAGCCGAGTAGATCCTGGTTTTCCGATGTATGTGGCAAATTGGGAACTTACAGGCAGCTGTGGTATCTTTGAAAAGATAGGATATATTGGAGGACTGTTCTCTGTCATACAGACGGGGCGAGTCACAAGGGAGATGGAGCCCGTTGATGTACTATGAATGTGAACTAAACGGAACCATATTACGACACCACCTCGAATGAAAGTAGTCTGGCTGAGATCTCCCTAGTGCCTGGGATGTCAATGACGTCAGCCTTTAGACCTGTCGCCAGTGCACACGCTCGCCGACGGGCAGATTTGATTTATAGATATAGATTGATTGGCTCCTGTTGCATCATCGACCTGTCCTCTAAAATGGCTGCCAACATGGAAAGAGCTTGGCACCGCACTGGACGGGTATGTGTGTATGTGGGGGGTGGGGCAGGGCACTGAGCTTGGCAGTAGTCAGCATTTTTTTCTCCCTGTCTGTCTGTCTACCTGCCTGTCTGTCTGATGGTGTATGGACCAACAACAGCCAAACGGGAACCCTCATCTCCAGGAATGTTTGGTCCCGCCACAATCTAATACCCTAACGGGATTCGTCTTGCTTCGTCTTTCCTCACTCCACATAGCCCAGCCGTGATCCACTATCCAATTATGTTGATTTGTGGTTTGACCTCGGGTGCATGACCTCTGGTTTTTGATAGTTTGTCTCAGTTGATTGGTTGGCGTGTCAGATGTCTGTGGTTCTCAAAAGGCTAAACAAATCATTGAAATGTGAATCCATTTTCCCAACTAGATTTTTCCTGGCTCTACTCGAAACGTGTGGTAATTGTCTTAGCCCTCCAGTCTGTTTGGGTTGGCGAGAGGTGAGCCGCTGAACATGTTTATCACTACTCCATCTGCCCCTCTGTTGTTGAACTGCATATCTCTGGGATTAAATCAGGAGGGACAGCAGCACGTGAGACATCCTTGCAGTGGTGTAAACATACACACACCCTTATACATTCTCTCCTAATCTGTATCCATCTCTCACACTCACACACAGCAATGGTCACACACACCCTGGAAGCAGTGAGCGTGTCTCTCATTCCCCAAGTACAGTGGGAATGTGGGCCATTGGCTGTCTGGCTGACTGGCTGACTGACTGGCTGACTATCGTCCCTCCTCACGGTTGGCTCAGACTGCCAAACGACCTTCCCCCCCAGTGGCTAAAGTTCTAATTATTGTTCCATGTCATTGGGCTGTTGGTATCAACGGAAATTAATTGGCTGCCCATTGATTTACAAATAACCCTCCCTACCCCTGGTGGTGCTGCTCATTGATTTATAATAACCCTCCCTACCCCTGGTGGTCATGCTCATTGATTTATAATAACCCTCCCTACCCCGGGTGGTGCTGCTCATTGATTTACAATAACCCTCCCTCCTCCTGGTGGTGCTGCTCATTGATTTACAATAACCCTCCCTCTGGTGGTGCTGCTCATTGATTTATAATAACCCTCCCTACCCCTGGTGGTCATGCTCATTGATTTATAATAACCCTCCCTACCCCTGGTGGTCATGCTCATTGATTTATAATAACCCTCCCTCCCCCTGGTGGTGCTGCTCATTGATTTACAATAACCCTCCCTCTGGTGGTGCTGCTCATTGATTTATAATAACCCTCCCTCCCCCTGGTGGTGCTGCTCATTGATTTATAATAACCCTCCCTACCCCTGGTGGTGCTGCTCATTGATTTACAATAGCCCTCCCTCCCACTGGTGGTTCTGCTCATTGATTTGTCCCTCAGGTCCGCTGCTCTCCCTCCCACTACTGGCTGGTGGAATAGACTTCAACCAACAATAGGCTACAGTGTAGACATAAGTGTTTGACAGACAGACTGGTAGACTAAAGATGTAATGTTAGTTGTGTTAGTTCAGTCTATGTCTAACAGAATGGAAGGACAAAACAACGTTGTTACCCAGACACCGGTAAGACGTAATGTGGATAATAGACAGACTGTTTGGTAAGAAAGATTTGACACGCATATCCCTAGGTTTTTATATAAATAGATATGGTTTACACCAGGGTTAAGAAACAAAGCCTCATTTAAAGTATATTAGCGTAGACACAGTCCTAACTTGGATACATCTCCCCACTAGTATTTACTTTGGGTGAGCTTATGGACTGGCAGGCTGCTGCTTGTTTGCAAGGCTGGTTAAATTGTACGGTACATTGATTGGGAAGGGAGAGAGAGAGAGACAGAGTAAAAAAAATAATGTAATTGCCCATCGGGCATGCAGAGCATCATTAGTGAGCTTGTGTCTGAAACCTGTCAGAAACATTCCATCAGACCCCCCCCAACCACCATGCCTCACTCACAGAACAGCCTGGACTTCCTCAAGTCAAGCCACTGACAGCTAGACAAGCTGCTGCAGAGAATAAAATGCGACTTTGTGGCAGACAGAGGGAGTCATGCCTGGAATGTCAGTGTCTCGGTGAGGTGTCCACTCTGGGTTGTGCAGTACTTGTCGGTTGTGACGGTTGGCTTGGACATTTTTGCGGTTTTCCAAAAATAGCCTCGTCGTGGTAACAGACAGTGCAGGTTGGAAGACTTCGCTAGGCTAGGTTGTCTCCTTGGGGGACGTTTATAACTGTGTTGGGGATGTACTGCAAGCTCCCCTGTCCACCAGACAGGACAGGGCTGTGGGTCTCCTCACTCTGAGATGTCCTTACCCCCGGCAGGAAGTGACCCAACGTCTCTCGGCTGGGCCTACTTCCCCATTTCAGCTTTGCGATTGCCAGCTTCATGTCTGACAGTCTACCAGTCCCCAGCACCTTCAGCCACTCCTGCTTTCTACTGGTTTGTAAATGAGATGTCAGCCACTGTAAAAATCCCAGTGGCGCGACCATACATTTCTTGCCCCTTCCCTCCCATACAAATTGAACCTTGTGCCTCAGGAGCTGGCCACGATATGCAAAAGCCACCCATGGCTTAATTTCCATAGCGTTTGACTGTTTCAGGGTATGTAAATAACTGTCTGGCCACCACATTGAGAGTTTTGTCATGACAGTTGTTGGCAAGTGCTGTCATTGTCATGGCATTTAAAGAGATGGAAACGGGGCTAATGCTAAAGTTGCCTACTAGCGTTTAATAGCCTTTCCCAGGCAGGTGTGTTGTGGGTAGGACAGGGTTGGACTAGGGGTGGCTGCAGCTGCTCCACTATTGACTGTCTTGTGCTGTAAATGGGAAGGGAAGTGTGAAGGCTGGCTCTGCAGGAGATGGAGTTTAACGCAGTACAATGTGCCATTTGCTACAATACATATTTCAAATTGTAATTTAAGTGGATGGACATGATATGCAAATTCCCACCGAGGCCCGAGCTCGACAACGGCCTGTAATTGTGAAAGTATTTAGTTTTCTGGCTGCATCTGCCTCTGGTTCTGCTGCACAATCATACATGGCCTTCATCCGCTTGTCACTATGGAATTCAACACAGCATGCTCCGTTCATTTTGTCCCCACTCCAGCCTGGCCCCCCCCCCATCTCCCTTGTTTTGGTCTCTCCATATAACGGAGGCCCCCCCCCCCACATCAGTCCTACTATGTATAAGAGCTTGTTACTCCGGCGCCGATGATGATGATGATGATGATATACTCAGCATGGTTCATCTGTTGACCCGCATGTCTGCGAGCGCATTCCCGTAGCCACGAGCATCCCACTTAATGCCCAACTATAACGTACACAGACATTAGTGAACACAGCCCGCCTTTTGTTCACTCCACGGGAGTGGCTGTGTGTTCGCAGCGCACGACTGCTTGGCTATACGCGGGGTTGGGAGTCACGTTCGCGCGCCACTGTACGTTAACCACCAGGGCTGACTTGATTGGGTTCGTGAAATGGCTGACCTATCCTTGCAACAGGACAGAGCGTGACCCCCTTCCAGGAGGACCTACCTTGCCCCGGAGGAAGGAAGGAAGGAAGGACATGACAGAAAGGAAAGTAAAGATGTGACCCCCACCTACTCTCTTCTAGGATAAATAGAGAGTGAGGAGGGGTCACACCCCCGGTGGGTAAGCGCGAGCGAGACCCGTTTGTCGTGACAGACACTTTTCTTCCACGAGGCAATGCCAGGTTTTTAATCAAGAGGATCGAGCAGACATCTCGGCTGGGGGACTTCGCCGTCATCCCTCCCCCCTCCCTTGCTCCCTCCTTGCCTTCTTCTCTAGCTGACCTCCCTCCCTCAGTCTCAATCCCCTTTAGAGCCTAATCCGGCCACATCCCACATCCAGTTTTATCCCAACATCCACCAGAAAGAACCTGAGAAATTGTAAGGAAAACGGGAGCCTGGGAGCCTGGGAGGCTGGGAGCCATAAAATCTGTATTCTGACCAGGGTCGTAAATTAGAATTTAAAAATATGAAAAGGACAGGGGCTCATGGTTGAGTTTGAGCCCCTTTTTTTGTAGTGTCGCTCCAGGTTTCTAGGGAGAAGGAGGTAGAGAGAGGATTGGTTGTATTTTCTTATGGAAATGAGAGCTGGCACTGTCACTGTAGTCCCTGCTGCTGCTGCAGTCCTACGGGAGGGAGGGAGAGAGGGAGGGAGAGAGGGAGAGAGGGAGAGAGAGAGAGAGAGAGAGAGAGAGAGAGAGAGAGAGAGAGAGAGAGAGAGAGAGAGAGAGAGAGAGAGAATCTGAGTCAGTCCAACACACACACACACACACACACAGAGAGAGAGAGACAGACACACACACTGCAGGCAATGCCAGGTGGCAATAATCATATTTCACCAGCTCAGACAAGAGCAGATGCGGAGAGAGGGGGTTTCTGCCCTTTGACCTGCCCTTAATTCTCTACTCTATAAAAGCTAGCCTGTCTGTCTGTCTACTCTATACAGGCTAACCTGTCTGTCTATACAGGCTAACCTGTCTCTCTGGTTTCACACTCTGGAATGACATCACAGTGACAAGAGTTTAACAGTTGGTGAACAGCCTGGTATACTTTGGAACATAGGCCCCTACATACACACACTAAAGTTCACATAAACACACTACTAATGCACACACACACACAGACCCCCATTAGTTTTAATTAAACACACACATTTCTCCAGCTTCCTTTGTGCACCTTGTTATTTACATGAGTAGGCCCCTCCTACAGGCTGTGGATCGTCTCGAGTGCTACTTTGATGTGGAGTGTGATTACTAGAGAACCCTAGAATACTCACACTTCATTCTATTCATAACTTTCATCATTTTCCTACCATTTATTATCCTCAGTGTTTCGAGGGCCATCGACTCCGTCTCCTCCATACGGCACAGTATCCACCTAAATCATCTACAGACCGCTCCATCTATAAGTGATTACTTCAAGGACGCCGTTCCCCACGTTGAAATCCATATAGAAGCTAATAGAAGGAATCAAGCTACCTTAGTCCAAGCTTAGTCAGCCCCCATAATCCCAAATCCACACTAGCATACCACTTGCATCGAATCAAAAGTAATGTGGTGTGCCAGTATGGATATTGGAACATAGTTCAGGTGATGTAATATATGGACAGGCAGCTATATTGGGTGTAGAGACAGAGAGATAGAATAGATTCTACATTTCAGTACGACTTCTGTTCTATTACGTTAATTTCTATAATGGTCGTATCCTCTTTCTGGTTCTGTGCTCCCCTCCCCCCTCCCCGCGGGCAGCACGTGATCCATTCGGTAGACTGCAGGGAGAGAGAAGGAGAGGGAGAGCGGGTCGAAAGCAAAGCGGCTTTGTGTGCGAGCGAGCGAGGTTAAGATTGTAATTGGTCATCTGTCCTCATCCCTGGTAGTGTCAGGCTCCAGGGAAGGGCTTTAGCAGGCATAATGACGCCTTAATGATGGGGGGATTGTGACGTCTAGCCTGGGCTGTCCCACCACCAACGTGACTAAATCCCCCTCCCTCTATGGTGGTAGGTGGTGCAAGGAATCATCACGCCTGGGCCTTAGTGGAGCAAGCAGACAAACAGACAAACAGACAAACACTCAGACAGACGCAGGCAGGCAGGCAGGCAGGCAGGCTGGCAGACAGACAGACAGACAGACAGACAGGCAGGCAGGCAGGCAGGCAGGCAGGCAGGCAGGCAGGCAGGCAGGCAGGCAGGCAGGCAGACAGACAGGCAGGCAGGCAGGCAGGCAGACAGACAGACAGACAGACAGACAGACAGACAGACAGACAGACAGACAGACAGACAGACAGACAGAGAAAGGGGGCTGGCTGCTCAGCTGTTGTCAATGCAGCTCTGTGCAATAATTTGAAGTAGTTAAAACTAAGTTAGCAACAAGACAGACGTACTGTACAGAGATAGTCCTGTGGCTCAACTACTTGGGAAATGCCTCCCTCCCTCACTGATCTAATGTGATACCTTGAAGGTAGAAAACCTAGCTTTACACCTATCCAATTCTGTCAGATCTGTGAAATCCTCAAGGAAGGAGGGTTAAGGAGGAATGCCTGTTTCAAGTATTGAGACGGGGCTTAACGTTATCTCTGTGAGTGCAGGGCACCCCGTGGTGTGTTTTGTTTGGGGTGTCTATAGAAGTGCAGTTGGGAACAGTTGCAGTTGGGAGTTTGTTTTAGCTGCTCAGATCTGTGATTTATTGGTATGGGGTGAGGCTTGTCCCCACAACTTAACCCCACACTGCAGCTCTGTAATTCTCTGACGTGTGGGAGTGGGTGTTTGCTTTTTGTGTGCAAGAGTCTGTGGACTTGGGTGTTTGTGTAATTTGGCATGGGTGTGTAAACATGCATGTGTGTGTAGCAGTGCGAGCCTGCACAGTGCTCTCTGGTGATTTTGTGTGTGTGTGTGTGTGTGTGTGTGTGTGTGTAGTGTGTGTGTGTGTGTGTGTGTGTGTGTGTGTGTGTGTGTGTGGTAGGTTAGGGTGTCACATGTCAAGGCATGTGCAGCAGTAGTCTCTGCTAGGGAACCCAAAAATGCCTGCTGGTGTTCCACTGCCCCGTAAGTAATACTTGGATATCAAACTGGCGGTGTGTGTGTGTGCGCCAGATGGCTCCAGCTTGCTATGCCCACACACCCCTCACTGCTATTAATGTATTTACCCAGCCATGCGGCTTAACCCTTTCACAGAGAACCTGGGGGCGCGCCGTCACCCCAGACCCCACCCCTCCCCCCCGCCCTGGCCCCCATACGCGCACACACACCATTTCCTGGCCTCGTTACTCACAAGCCACGTCTGCTCCTGTGAAAACAGCCTTAGTTTTGCCCAGACGCTTGAAAAACAAAAATCCCTGTCAGCGGATTCCTGTCCTCATCTAACCAGAGCAAACCTTTACGAGGCTGTAAACACTCTCAGAGTGGAGGCTGTCTGACTCCCAATAAACTATCTGGACTGTAAAGCCCTATCTAAAATGGCTGACATGCCATTGAGGAATGTTGTCGTTTCTTTTGTAGGCTAGATATTAGCTTAGCATCCAAGTACAAGAAGACACGGTCACATGATGTTTGAAGATTGAATAGATGTGTTCTGTTATTTGATGGTTATTCACTGTCATCAGTAAGATCGGGAGTACAATTACTGTATACTCCATCTATGGCAAGGAAGGAGGAGATGTGCACACACACACACACACACACACACACACACACACACACACACACACACACACACACAGAGGCAGATCGATACAACTGTCCATTAGAGGTTGGGTGGGGATTAGAACTACTTTTAAAACAGAGTCAATTGAATTATCTTGCTTTTAGATGGCTATGAAACATTTGTTGTCTCTGAAAGTAAGGCAGGTATTGGATTATTTTCCAAAACTATGTGACCATTTGAAAATAGCTGCTTTGCTCTAGGCCCACCTTCCTTCAAAAGCAAAAGCAACAACGTTTTTCAACCAAATATTTAGTTGTGATATTTGAGTCTTCCAATACTTTTCTTACTCGGCCACTACCCACTGGTGCAGAAACACATAAGGTGACATAGGTGGCTTTAAAGGCTTCACAAATGCTACATAAGCCAGACATCATTCCATGATTCTTAGCAAGGTATGTTCATAAGCCAGTTATGAGTTGTAGGGTTATATAGCATGTCATCCAATGTGTGGTGTCAGCATTTGGCTAGCATTTGATCCCTCTACAAACAGTTAGCTAGCTTCAGCTAGCGGACGGACCGTCTCATGTTTTGTCTTGGCACGGGGGGATGGAGGATGGAAAAGTCCAGCTGTATTTGCTTGGACCCTTCCTCCAGTGCGGGCCGATCCCTCTCTGGCTTAGGGGAACCGGTCTCACACCATTCCCACGGAAACAGTTGCCAAAGCAAATTTAGCCAGAGGAAATGGAGCCCTCTCACTCTCTCTCTCTCTCCAGGTTTAGACTAGTCTAAAGTGCTGGCGCTGAGCCAGGCCTGTGTGTGTCAGAGAGTATATGTTCATTTCTCTCTGCTAGCCTTCAGGCAGGAGGGGAGGCCTGTGGAACAAGGAGATTCATTAGCTTCTCTCTCTCTCTCTCTCTCTCTCTCTCTCTCTCTCTCTCTCTCTCTCTCTCTCTCTCTCTCTCTCTCTCTCTCTCTCTCATGCACACAGTATATATTTGTGTATAAAGGACAGTTGCCGAAGTTTGCTTAAATTTGATTCCTAGCCATGCAGTTGGTTATCTTCCCTCTCTTCGCTTAACTTCCCTTCCACTCCCTCCCTCTCTCTCTCCATCTCAGTTTACCCACACTCTTTCTCTCTCATCCCAGCCCTCTCTTCTCTTTTCTCAGATGTGGCTAGGGTGTGTGAGCCTCCCGTCCCTTTGGGACCCGGGCCTAATGTAGCCGCGGCTGGCTAGCCTGCTCTCCTCTCCCCTTGTTGTGGTGTCCCTAGCCTCTAACCTAGCCTATCGTAGTTTAACCACGTAGGAGGGTCTGTTATGTCTGGCCCTATGGACTCTCCCTGGAAGTGGAAACCTCAACTGAGGAGGAATAACACCAGACCACATTCTGTTCTGGGAAACCCCAAGTGTATCAGTCCTATCAGAATCTGTAGTTTCTCAAATATATCACCTTGAGAGGAGCGCTGCCAGGAGCAATGTCTTGTCTATGGACTAGCGTGAGGGATGGATAGAACCGTTGTTTTAGCTTAGTTGTGGAAGAGGGCTGGTTTTGTTCTCGTAGTAGGGAGACATGTACAGACAGGTACCTAATGGGGTTGATAGTGTTTGTGTGTATGTGAAGTTGGTACAGACAGGTACCGCTTGTCTCTCTCTCCCTCTCTCTCTCTCCCTCTCTCTCTCATATATATATCAAAGTGAATACTAAACCAGGTACTTTCAAGTTTAGTTAGAAAAGCGACAGGGGATAATTTGTTGTCTGAGAATACACAGCCAAAGGGACTGCGATGAGATGAACTGGTTGCCAAAACTGTGAGTGTTTGTGCTACTCACATTTTCAAAGGAACATGTCGTCTCTCTCTACATGTCTTTTTGTGAGCTAGCAGCGAGCACTAGGCTAGCCTCCCTTCCTGCAGTCACAGTGTGGCCCCTCATCAAGGAGACCTTCCTTTCTGCAGTCACAGTGGAGGCCAAATACAGGTCACAGGCAGGGTGTGGCTCGCTAGCTAGAGGCAGAAAGAGAGAAAACAGGTTGTTTGCCCTTTCATCTCTCCTTAGTCTGAGAGGTTGTTAGCTTTGCGCTAGCTAACACAACTTGTTTGGTGCCACCCACACAGAACCTAGCGCCACGGGCCATTCTTCTCTCTCTGAAACAACCATGACACTGTTGACACGGTGTCACACTTAGGCCCCTAACTCAGTGAGTTTATGTGGTCAATGTCACGGTCAGGGTATGACTAGACAAGCCAGATGTAGTATGGTTGAAACCTAACCAAAATATGACCAGAGTATGATGTTGAACCACTTCGGCAGAGAATGGCAGACATTTTGTTTTGTTTTGAGTGTGAGATTGGGTTCATATACGGTTGCCAGTTTACCCCCAACAGTTTGTTTGTTTACCTCTCGTGTTCAGTCTGGCTTCGTTTTGCTTGTTTGCTTTTGTTGAATGGAATTCTGCTTGTTTGGAGAGGACATCCTGTAATCTGTGTCACAGGAAATGGAGTGTTGGAGAGAGACAGAAGAACAGACAGAGGGAGGGAGTGATGGAGGGAGGGAGGGAGTGATGGAGGGAGGGAGTGATGGAGGGAGGGAGTGAGTGATGGAGGGAGTGAGGGAGGGAGGGAGGGAGGGAGTGATGGAGGGAGGGAGTGATGGAGGGCGAGAGAGAGACTGAGGGAGAGAGCAATGGAAATGACAGATTGTGTTATGGGAGTTCTACCTCTTGAGATAACAGACTATCTATCTAATGTACCACAAAGACAGGGCTTTTTTGTCGAGGACGATTTTCGTTCAGTCCTTTTTTTGATGTTAGTTTTAGATCCAACAATACCGTCTTAGTTTTCCCATCGAAGTAGCCTGAGGAAGATAGATAGATAGATAGATAGATAGATAGATAGATAGATAGATAGATAGATAGATAGATAGATAGATAGATAGATAGATAGATAGATAGATAGATAGATAGATAGATAGATAGATAGATAGATAGATAGATAGATAGATAGATAGATAGATAGATAGATAGATAGATAGATAGATAGGGAGTACAAGTTTCAGTTTAGTCAAACATATTTGTTCTGCCTCAGTTTTCAGAAGAAAGCAATCTTTCTATCACTTTGTTTTTCTTACTTACTAAGAATTTGATATGTAATAATACCCCTTTTGATTTGAAGCCCTAGTGCAATACACAAAACCTCTCAATGAACTGTCTTCCTATTGGCTCAGTAGCAGCCAAAACATCTCAGTGAACTTCCCCCTCATTGTTTGTGTTTTGTAACATGCACTGTAAAAAGGAACTGCCTAACTCATTAAAGACATTGAGTAGTGACTACTCAAACTTCTTCAACGGTCAGTAGAACTCAAATCATTACTTAAAATAATAAACTAGTAGTCAGACACATTGATATTTGAGTAAAAAACACTTGATTTATCTGTGTTATGCTGAAGTAGAATTATTACGTTTTTTGCAAGTTATGAATACTTCATAGTGCCATGTGGTTCTGTTTTTAGAGGATTGTGGGTAAGACATATATTTTTTAACTTTATGATACTTTTACACAATGTTCTATTCATGTTTGAAGAAAGGTGTAATTGTGCAAATACAAAAATCCTTTCAAATCAATATATTTATTTACTGTCTGCCTGTTATCTTAAATATGTTTCATAATATAATTCAGTACATGTCATGTTACTGGTATTCTAAGCATGATTTTTATCCTAGCTAAGCTAACCATATCGTAAAAGTTCCATTAGCAGCAGTAGCACCGGTTTTCTACTGTGTTGGACTGTGCTAGCTGGTCGCTACATTGGTGATTGCTAGCAGACAGAGGAACTTAAAGAGTTTCACACAGGGCAGAGAGGCCTTGACTGAACGTGACTGGCAGACACACACACTGGCAGACACACGCACGCCACACACACATCCGGAGGACCCCTGGCAGCTGAACATACCCTGCTACCTACTCTATCTCCTCCATCCCTCCCTCCATTCCTCCCTCCAACCCTCATAAATATAGGCTTTGTCACTCTCTCAACCCTGGGTTATTCCTAGGCAGATACTAGGACTCCACTGAGGTGTGAGATTCCAAAAGCTGTTATATTTTCTGTGTGCTGCGGCGCTCGTCTGGGCATGTACTTTACAGAACTTGGCTAATCAAAAGGCCTTATCTTCGAGGTGTGACATCCTGTCTATGCTTTGTAATCCACACCGGATCATAAAGACAAGCCTCACCCTCTCCCTTTCTTCATCTCTCTCTCTCTCTCTCTCTCTCTCTCTCTCTCTCTCTCTCTCTCTCTCTCTCTCTCTCTCTCTCTCTCTCTCTCTCTTTTCTCTCTTTTCTCTCTCTCTCATGAAGATGACACATTTTTGCTCCTAAACTTTGCTGATTCATAATAACAGCACTTACAGTTGACCGAGGCAGCTCTAGCAGGGTAGAAAATTTGACAAACTGACTTGTTGGAAAGGTGGCATCCTATGATGGTGCCACGTTGAAAGTCACTGAGCTCTTCAGTAAGGCCATTCTACTGCCAATGTTTGTCTATGGAGATTACATGGCTGTGTGCTCAATTTTGTAGACATGTCAGCAACGTGTGTGTGGCCACTAATTTGAAGGGGTGTCCACATATTTTTGTATATATAGTGTATCTCTTTCTCTGAAGATATTCTTATACTCCGTGGTATTTTCAAAGATGGTATATCATATTGACCAGATAGTCGAGTGACCACTCGAACAATGGAAATACATGTCTACATGGAAAGCAGGCGGGAGGAGGCGAGATCAGGTGAGACCATTATATTAAAAAAAGGGCAGATGCTCGTGAAAACAGGTCATACAGATAAAGCACTCGTCTTTGTATCTGTGCCATTATAGCATCTGTTACAGCATGGGCAACGCCATTGAGGCTATATACATTTTAAAGTAGTACATTTTATTATTCTTCATTAGCTGATTGCTACCAACTCATAGGAATCCCCACCCAGTTGACTACTTTAAAATGGTGGAAGCCATCGATGGCAATTTTCATTCTCAAGAGGCACAACTCGTTTTTGGTCAAGTAGACAACATTTCACGTGCGTCCACTTATATCAGTTTATTCGTAACAACCTAACCATTATGAAACGCGTATCAAATTAGCAATAATAAAAATAAAAAACATTTCACCAAATTTGACACCAAACTTCTCGCTTCACCTCTTCTTCTCTGGTATTGGCATGCAGGGCCTATCAGCGATGTGATGTGTCCCACCCCCCTTGGGCACACACACATACACACAGTTAGAGTAGGGGTGTGTGTGAGAGACAATGCGTTGGGAGTCAACAGTGTCACATTCCACCTCGGGCCATCCTTCAGATTTCACTTCCTCCCACAAAGCACGGCTTCCAGCAGTTCCTGTTCAGGCTGGAAGACCCTGGCAGGTGTCCAGATGTACACACACACACACACACCGACAGAGCCCTGGTTAGGTGGTCAGGTAGCCGGAAGCTAAACATCTGCTCCACTCAGACACACTGGCCACTTCCCAATATTCCAAAGTGGCTTTCCTTCCTATGTCCTGGCTCTTATTTCCTCGTCCTAGGACATTTGAGTAGATTTTGTAATGGAAGGCCTGTCCTTCAGTGTCTGTCACTGTCTGTCAGCCTTTCTGTCTGTGGCCAAGCTTCCAAATCAAATCAAAGTTTATTGGTCGCATACACTGATTTGCATATGTTATTGCAGGTGCAGCGTAATGGTTGTGTTTCTAGCTCCAACAGTGCATTAATACCCAGCAATAATACAAAGTAAATACACACATAATCCAAAAAGTTATAGAAAATGTGTGGGCAGAACTGAAAAAGTGTGTGCGAGCAAGGCCTACAAACCTGACTCAGTTATACCAGTTCTGTCAGGAGGAATGGGCCAAAATTCACCCAACTTATTATGGGTAGCTTGTGGAAGGCTACCCGAAATGTTTGACCCAAGTTGAACAATTTAAAGGCAATGCTACCAAATACTAATTGAGTGTATGTAAACTTCTGACCCAGTGTGAATGTGATGAAAGAAATACAAGTTGAAATAAATTATTCTCTCTACTATTATTCTGACATTTCACATTCTTAAAATAAAGTGGTGATCCTAACTGACCTAAGATAGGGAATTTTTACTAGGATTAAATGTCAGGAATTGTAAAACGGAACGGAGTATGGTGGTAGGTACAAGGCGCACCAGTTTGTGTCAAGAACTGCAATGTTTATCTCTTTTTAAATAAATACTTTAACAAGATGACATTTCTTTGGTCGGCTCGAGAGATTTAGAGAATGAGAAAAGGAAGGATACGAGAGACAGACGTGTAGAGAGGAAGGCTGCAGGGGAGGGAGGCTAGTGACAGCCACAGCTTGGAGAGGCTGATGTCATGGCAGTCCGGAACACAGACCTGCCCTTGTCTGCGTTTTAAAGACCATCTCAGCTTAGAGACAGAAATAGAGGGAGAGACGTATCACCTCTGCTGAAATACACAGTGTAGAAAGTAATACAATTGTCTGGAGTACTGTCGTTTGCAGAATGTGCGTGTGAGTACTGTAGCGATGTAGCTTCACTGTGTTGTTTTTTTGCACAAAACAAACTCAACCTCAGTCAATATACCAGATGGTTAGGAAGGGCTGACACGCTCAAGTGTGTTGTCTAACACTTTAATAACCCTCAATCACCTCTAGCAGACACAACACACACACTCTGTCAACACCCCTCCTACATTTACACACACTTTGAATTGTCAGACGCCTTTTCCACGACACCTGTCTCAAGGAGTTATTGTTGATTTTGACTCTATTTATACTGGGATCATTCTCTCTCTCACACGCACGCACGCACGCACACACACACACTGGCTAGAGCTGTCTGACACCTGCTTGTGTTTTTCAGTTCACAGGGATTTTAGACTGGCAGGCCAGTAAGGATGACAAAGAGCAGCACAGCTCAAACTGCTGGACAGAGGCCCCTCTCAGAACAGAACGTAGACCTTCTAAAACGGCCTAACGTTATATTTTATATTCTCTCTCTCCAGGTGTCAGATCCCATCCCAGCCAAGAAGTCTAAACATGAAGACTTCCCATCAATGCCCCTGCCCGAGAAGCAACCCGATTGGCTACGGTCCCTCTCAGCTTCGGCCAATAAGGGACTCAACTGCTTCCAGCCTAGACAGAGGCCCTCGGCTTTCAGGCCCTGGTCCCCTAACCTCTCAGCTGGAGACAAAGACACACCCAGCCGCCCTCTGGCTCTCCTGAGAGACAGGTGAGTACAATATACTCACAACAACAACAAACTACCCTGAAGAAACACACGTCAACAAGCTTTAAACACACGTCAAACATTCAAGCCTCTAAAACAATGACAAATGTTTAAAAGCAGCAACCGTTTGGTTTTTTAGAGAACACTGCTACGGCAGCCATTTTGGATGGGAATTTAGTGCTCATTCCCATGTGATGGATGTGCTCCCTCCCAGCATGCCTCACTATCAGGAGGGACCACCTGCTTATCTGGGTGGGCTGAGGTTAGAGGGGCAGGGCTGACGGTACCGCTGCCTCCCACATGGCACCATTCACACACACACACCGTGGGCACCCACTCGGAGTGAATCACAACACACACATAAGAACATTACACCCATTCTATTCATTCAGGAGCACACACACTTGATCTGATAAATTTTTCACTTAGTAGGAGTGAATATCCAACTAAATATTACGAGTGGCTCTGGATCTCCCTGATCGAGCTCTGGATCTCCCTGATCGAGCTCTGGATCTCCCTGATCGAGCTCTGGATCTCCCTGATCGGGCTCTGGATCTCCCTGATCGGGCTCTGGATCTCCCTGATCGAGCTCTGGATCTCTCTGATCATGCTCTAGATCTCTCTGATTGAGCTCTGGATCTCCCTGATCGAGCAAAGCCCATTTTGGATTCAGAAATAAACACTCATTCTTAGTTAATTGTCGAACATTCTACATTCTTTCCCCATAGTCCAACCAAAGACACCAAAAACCAACCCCCTCTCACATCATCCCCATCGCTCTCCATCTCTCTCTCTCTCTCTCTCTCTCTCTCTCTCTCTCTCTCTCTCTCTCTCTCTCTCTCTCTCTCTCTCTCTCTCTCTCTCTCTCTCTCTCTCTCTCTCTCTCAGCCTCTACAACTTCAAGACCATGGAGAACGCTGTGTCCCCAAACGTCACGCCCCCACTCCTGACAAAGGCAGGGCCCCTGTCCCTGTCCGTGCCTAGCACCTCCCACCCCAGTGCTGGTGAGGCCCCAGGAAAGGGGGCCAGCCCTATCTCCAGGCCCCGGAAGAGGAGGGCCACAGGGGAGATTTCGCACCCAGGCCACGAGCCCCCATGCCCCCCATCAGCTGCAGCCAGCAAGCCCCCACCCCAGGAGGACAAGGACTCGGAAGTGGAGATTGAGGTGGAGAGCCGAGAGGAATGTGAGTAACCCAGAAACATTTTATGTTTAAAGTGAAAGATTAAGGTTGTCAACAGCCGAAAACCTCTTACTCTGACAGAAAACGTAACATTACACTCTCTCTCCTCTCTTTCCCCAGTCACTTCGTCCCTGTCCTCCCTCTCCTCCCCATCCTTCACCTCCTCCAGCTCAGCCAAGGACATGAGCTCGCCCGG
The DNA here is from genome assembly GCA_023634145.1 of Thymallus thymallus. Classification (NCBI taxonomy): domain Eukaryota; kingdom Metazoa; phylum Chordata; class Actinopteri; order Salmoniformes; family Salmonidae; genus Thymallus; species Thymallus thymallus. Next base: position 31,932,031 of record CM042400.1, read on the forward strand.
CACCCAGGTCCCATTGTGTACGGTGACGTCGGCGGTGTTGAGCCCCAAGGCTTGCTCTCTCGCTGGGGTAGCGGCAGCAGCAATGGCGGTGGTGTTGGCCCCTGAGGGCCCTGGGCCCGGGGGTCTGGAATCGGAGCTGGAGGTCCTGAGGCAGGCGCTGGACAGCGGGCTGGACTCCAAGGAGTCTAAGGAGAAGTTCCTGCATGAGATCGTCAAGATGAGGGTGAAGCAGGAGGAGAAGCTGGGCTCAGCCCTGCAGGCCAAACGCAGCCTTCAACAGGTACAGAGACCCGATCAATCAACTATCCTATACCCCAATTCACAAATATAGAATCAAATATCCACAAATACGTATAAAATATACATATATGCATTGTGAAAGGCTAATGAACTATCCCTGTGTGATGGGGAACCTTGGCTAAGATCAGAGGACTCGTGTTAGCTCCCAAAGCTAATGCCTAGGCTTTAGCTCTGCTTTTGCTAATGCCAGTGTGTCTTAATTTCCTCAAACTCTATGTGCTAGACAGAGGGGAAAGTGTTAAGAAATGGGAAATTTCGTGCATTAAGCAAGTAATACAGAAGTGCTCTAACTCTAACTTTCACCATGACTTGGCCAAAAAACGACAAACGGATGTTGCAGAAAAAGCAGTCGGGACAGACTTCCATTTTATTTTGGTCTTGGAAAGATACCAATAACTTTTTTTTTTTTTTTTTCTCTCGAGCGATGGAACACAACGTGCATCCTCCGAGACTGAACATTCTTGAATGACTGCATTCCACTTGGCTTTACGCTAAGTCATTGTCTGGGGATAGAGATGAGTAACTCTAACAAAACACACATCCCAGTTTAAAACAGCAGCCAGTTGAGAGTAAGCAATCACTTTTTGTTCAAACGTTCTACTTCATTTACCAAGCAGGACATTCAGTAAATTGAGCAAGACGTAGAATGGGAGACTGTAGTCGTGTTCTTCTCATCATACTTTAACGAGGTAGCTGACAAAGCTTGACGACAGATACGCTTGTCTTGGCAGTTAGGTTCCCATGACAAAGAGGAAGGAAACCTCACTTCTGTTCACCCTCTTATCTCATCCTCTTAACCCTTGACCTGTATTAAACACTGGGCTGGGGTGTATTTGAATGCTTAGAACACGTACGTATACAGAAGAAGGATTTTATCTCTATTTGGTGATCTCCCTATGAATGTAGTAGCTAGCCTACAAGTAGCTATTCTACAAGCTCTTAAACTTTGCATCGCTTGACTAAAACCACTTGACTTGCACAACTTATAACATGTCTTCTAACACAGTTATAAGCCTTGTGCAGAAGAATGCCTTCCACAATCTTAATGTTACATAGGCTTACGTATTTTTTGGTTGAGCTTTCGTAATGTTTTGTTTAATGATAGCTGTTTTCGAAAAGGAGTTCGCTATGAGTTTCAGAAGGTTCAAAGTTCAACAGGGTTTCCCCAGGCTCAATGTCAACAGCTAGCGTGGTGTTTGGTTTAGCGTCCTTTAATACGTTTAGTGGCAACTCTTCCTCTGTAGGCTTATGCTAATTAGGTTACGCTAACCTGTACCCAGGAATGCTAATTAGTTAACACTAACTCAGTAATGCTACCTCTTGTTAGCTCGTGCTCATGTGTATGTGGGAATTGTTCCCTAGGAGTTGGAGTTCCTGCGGCTAGCTAAGAAAGAGAAGCTCAGGGAGGCCACGGAGGCCAAGCGGAACCTGAGGAAGGAGATTGAACGCCTTCGCGCCGAGAGCGAGAAAAAGATGAAGGAGGCTAACGAGTCTCGCATGCATCTGAAGAGGGAGCTGGAGCAGGCGCGGCAGCTCAGAGTGTGTGACAAGGGCTGCGAGGCGGGCCGCCTGCGTGCCAAGTACTCGGCACAGGTGAGGACACACACACACACACACACACACACACACACACACACACACACACGCACACACACACACACACACACACAGGCTACTCAAACCCAGACAGAGGAGAGGCCAAAGTCAAAGGGTCTGTAGCCTGAGTCCGATTACATAAACACTGCAAACGGAGGCTAGACCTCAAAGTAACTGCAGCATTTTTGTCTAACACCAAGGCTAAGTTTTCTCAAGAGAAAACATTTTTCCTCCGTCAAAAATAAATGGGTGTAACCCAAAGATCACAGACGCGAGATATGTGCTAGCCCAAAGAGGAAACCGGAAGAGACGTCTAGTTCCTCTTAAGCATCATGGGAAATGTAGATTAGACAAAACAAAGGGGAGGTACACTGGACTCCTGTCTGTAGTTTCATAAAGCCCTGTCATAAAAGCCTTTATTTGAGTGAATGTTTAAAATGTTTATAGTTTTTATAGTGTTTGCAGGCTTTGGGGAGACAGCTAAGTTAGGTCTGTGTCAGGGCTAGTCCCAATGTTCACTGTTGTGGGTCTGGGTTAGGGTTAGTCTTAATGTGTGTCTGGGCAGGATGTAGAGAGACTAAGAGGTTTGCATGGGGAGGGGGAAGGATGTAGCCACTGGCTGTGTGTGTGTGTGTGTGTGTGTTTGTGTGTTAAGAGTTCATAACATGATATTAGGTAGTAAACAAGAAAAGACCGAACATGTTGAAAATAGACACACCAGGCATATGGTCCAGGTCCTCAGCTCAACCCTTCATGGTGCCTTTTGTTTTGTTCCAGATCGAGGACCTGCAGATGAAGCTCCAGCATGCCGAGGCGGACCGCGAGCAGCTCCGGGCCGACCTACTGCAGGAGCGGGAGGCCAGGGAACACCTGGAGAGAGTGGTCAAGGAGCTTCAGCAACAGCTGTGGCCCAAGGAGCAGGGCACGCCTACCAAGGACACCCCCGTCAACAACTAACCCTTCCCACGACCAACCCCCCGCCAATCCCCCGCTCTCAGCAACCCGAAACAAAACTACGCACACCGCACCCCACCCCGCTCCTCCCCACTCTGCCTCTCCCCGCCCCGCCCGCCCCATCCAACCAGAGAGACTGAGACGACAGAGACAGAATAGAGAAAAGCAGATATATCGATCTTCTATATGTTCGCGTTTCCATCCTCACAAAAATTGTATGAGTACTTGGCTGCATCCTTGGAGAGAGAAACAAAGCAAGTCAAACTTGGTATTTGTACATGGACCAAGTTGTTACTAGTTGTTGGTATTTGTACATGGACCAAGTTTTTACTAGTTGTTGGTATTTGTACACGGACCAAGGGTATGTGCTACCAGGACAAGCACTGAAACGCACCTCTCCTCCACAAACTGAAAATTGGATCGGAAGAAAAAAAAATATATAGCACAAAATATGGTTGTGCCTGTGTTTTCTGAGACAGAAACTGGTGAACATTTTGGATAAAGACTTTTCTATGATAAAAAAATAAAAGATAATAATACAAGAATTTAGAGACAAAATGGAGGGCTGTCAAAATGGCAAAGGAGCCAATAGGACTGGACTCTTCAGACTTGCCCCAGCAGGCCTTCTGCTCCGTTTCCCACGAAGAAGTTGGAGAATTTCATGACCTTATAAGCTATTTAAGAGACTGCATAGCGATATGTAAAACAAAAACATTTTCTTTGCTTCTTTGTGCTATAGGAGCTTAAACATTTTTTTTTTTTACTAAAGATATTAACAGACAGCTAGCAAGACAAACTACCACCAGTGCCATCATGGTTAGTCGGTGTGTAGAGGAGGCCATTGTGATCCATTGAGGAAAAGTAACAAGTTTGTTCTACTATTCCAGAAATACATCATAAAGTTTACTATGGAAGGATTGCATTCTCTCTTTGGCACAGGACCTCTATCTGTGTGTTCAGGCACACCTTTTAGAATGAGCACTTCATTTAGATATTAACAACAAGAGATGTTCACACAAATACACCGAAACAGCATACGTACTTGTCGTCACTATGTGTTCGCAAGCATTTGGGTTAAAACCCAAAAGTCTATCTTTTAAAGATAAACTTTGATCAATTTGTATCTGGGTGCAATCTAAAGCTCAGATTTGTACACAAGACTTCTGCTGGGTTTCCCCTTTGGACTGTTGGTTAAAACTAGCCTACCTGGGTTTACTCCTTTTCATTTGATTAGCGAGAGTTAGCATGACTTGCTCAAATGAAGATAGAAAATAAAATTCAATACTATGATTTTAGGGCTGGAAGTGACGCCTTTAGCCAGAACCACACTTTGTTATTTTTAATTAAATGATGGTATGTAAATATAGTGGTTTTTTTTACTTTACAATAATGAATCGCACTTTGTCATAACAAAATACTGTTATAATGCCTTATACTCCCACTATTGTCTTCAATCATACATTGGAGAGGACATATCCATGACAACAACAATACAAATCCAAGTGAGCATTTTGTTATTATATGCAACTCATCTAAATGCAATGTAATCATGTGTTTAAGACAAAATATTGTAAATAAAATGAGAGAGAAAAAAGGTGTCTACATGCTTGCTTGCTGATACAGTTTGGGCTGTTGAAAAATGTCATTTCAATCTTTTTTGGAACTAATTATACCCTTTTTGTTGTCAATTAACACTCATCAAAATAGAAAGACAGTGGGATGTAGGATTGCATAAGACAGAATGGCTTGGTATTTATTAATACGAGTGATTCATCCATCCGTGCCCATTGGAAAGCAGTGATTATAACAGTCCGAAGACACATTGCTCACATATTAACCTGAAAAATATAAAGATGATTACTTAAAAAATATATATATAGCTGATTAATACAAAAAAATACATTTTATAATGCTCCACTACACAGTGAGTACAATGCAATCAGAATACACATTGTGTTTCTTATTTTCCTTTGATTGTTGATGTTGTTTAATGTGGGATATTTTTATTGTTTGTTTCTTATGTTCCTTTTTCCAATCGAAAACTCATATTTTCATTCATATGCATGACATTTGAGAAGGTTTGCCATACATATAGTCATTATTGGGCATTGATACTGTACATGTAAGGGTTTTATTGTGTCATACAGCAAACCTGTCTTTTTTTTAGAAGAATCTAACCATTTTTATTGCATAGTTCAAGAAAAATAACTTTACACGTACACGCAAAAACACAACGTGAAGTTCAAACGCAATGCTGGACCTCAAGTGCCTGAATGTGGGCGGAGGGTTTTTCAGATCAGGAACACTGACGATGAAGTTACTGTTTGTGTCTGGCCTCAGTAGGAACATGCTCAGAGTCAACTCCACCATGGGATGTCATTACCGTCACAGTGCAGATGTCATGGCCGTCGCACAGTGCAGACACTGTCGACGGAGGAGACATTTTCTTTTGCACTCTTGGGGGGAGTCTCTAGAACCTTCTCTCTTCTCTCTGCACTGTCCCTCTGGATAGGCCTGACTTGACTACATTGCTCAAGCTACAAGATGCAGCTTTTTTTTCCAGTATTTCTAATCCAATGCAGTTTGAGGTAGTAATTACATTGACTTTTATTCTTTTTGAGCAGAAACAATTTAATGACTTGTAATTGTAAAAAAAAAAAAATCTAAGGCATTTGGAATGATATCTTTAATTTAATCAGAAATGCTCTTTTAGAGATATGCATGTCAAAAACAGTTATAGGTATCAACAGATACCATAGCTATGCGGTGTTATGAGGTTAACTATTGGTTGTAGAAAATTAGGTGATTTGGTCTGTCTATACAAAGGTGGACATCTCTAACTAGTAAAGAGGGCATTATGTCGAAGCCCCATGTCTTAACCAATATTAGAAAGGCCAATGTTATTTAGAGACTGACACTGAGTCTGTGACTTTTGCAGACATTGGTACATTTTATAGTTGTTTTTACACTCAAATGAATTGATATTAGTAGTTTCCTTTTCTACACAAAAGGGAGAAAATGTCAACATTGGCTTTTTGCTCCCAGGTAAAAGAAAAAAACGGATAAATTATTTAATATTTTTTAAATGAGAACCCTTTTGCTAAACGGAGGACAAAAAAAAGCAGCAATAACAGTAGAACATACAAAACTAGCCCGTGTGAAGATTTAAAAGTAAGAATTTACAAGTGTAAATAATTTCTCATTTACAATATTGTATTATATATGTATTTCCTTTATTTCCAAAACAAATATTTTCTTAGACATTAGCTGTCTTGTTTTTTGGGGGGTTTGTGTTTTAACCAAGAACATGTTTCTAAAACAATTATTGCAGTGCATTAGATAATATTCCGTACATAATCATGTTGTTTATCTCATTATTTAGATTTTATTTTACTGTAAGGTCTTTATATTGAAATACTTTTTCCACCAGTTCATATATTTTGTACAATATATTCAATATCAGATAGTGTACAGTGCTTTCAGAAAGTATTCATACCCTGTGACTTATTCCACATTTTGTTGAGTTGCAGCCTGAATTAAAAATGTATGAAATATTTTGTCTCACCCATCTACACCCAAAACCCGAAAAGTGAAAACATGTTTTTAGAAATGTTTGCTAATTAATGAAAAATGAAATACAGAAATATCTTAATTTACATAAGCATTCACACCCCTGACTCAATACTTTCAAGATGCACCTTTGGCAGCGATTGCAGCTGTGAGTCTTTCTGGGTAAGTCTCTAAGAGCTTTCCACACCTGGATTGTGCCATATTTGCCCTTATTTTTTTTATATCTTCAAGCGCCGTCAAATGGGGTGTTGATCTTTGCTAGACAACCATTTTCAAGTCTTATCATAGATTTTCAAGTAGATTTAAGTCAAAACTGTAACTTGGCCACTCAGGAACATTGTGTTTTCTTAGTTAGCAACTCCAGTGTAGATTTGACCTTGTGTTTTAGGTTATTGTCCTGCTGAAAGGTGAATTTGTCTCCCAGTGTCTGGTGGAAAGCAGACTGAACCAGATTTTCCTCTAGGATTTTGCCTGTGCTTAGCTCCATTCCATTTCCTTTTTATCCTGAAAAACGCCCCAGTCCTTAATGATTACAAGCATACCCATAACATGATGCAGCCACCACTATAATTGAAAACATGCAGAATGGTACTCAGTAATATTTTGTATTCAGGACAAAAAGTTAATTCACTCTGCCAATTAGGTTAGTATTGTGGTGTAACTACAATGTTGTTGATCCATCCAAATTTTTCTTCTATCACAGCCGTTCAACTCTGTAACTGTTTTAAAGTCACCATTGGCCTTATGGTGAAATCCCTGAGTGGTTTCTTTCCTCTCCGGCAGCTGAGTTAGGAAGGATGCCTCTTTGTAGTGACTGGGTGTATTGATACACCATTCAAAGTGAAATTAATAACTTCACCATGCTCAAAGGGATATTCAATGTCATGTAAAAAAAATGTTTTTACCCATCTGCCCTTCTTTGCGAGGCATTTGGAAACCTCCCTGATCTTTGTGGTTGAATCTGTGTTTGAAATTCACTGCTCGACTGAGGGACCTTACAGATAATTGTTTGTGTGGGTACAGAGATGAGCTAGTCATTCAAAAATCATGTTAAACACTATTACTGCACACAGAGTCCATGCAACTTATTATGTGACTTGTTAAGCAAATGTTTACTTCTGAACTTATTTAGGCTTGCCATAAAAAAGGGGTTGAATACTTATTGACTCAAGACATTTCAGCTTTTCATTTCTTATTTCCGGAAAACATAATTCGTGACAAAAAAAATCTAGTTTAATCAATTTTAAATTCAGAAAAATGTGGAAAAAGTAAAGGTGGCTTGAATACTTTCTAAAGGCACTGTATGAATGTGTTATTCAATGTGTTTTCTATGGGTTAATAGCAGTAAGGCCAAATTCAATGTTTTATCAAAAATGGTAAAAATGGGTCACATGAACTACCGCCACCTCGCAGATTTTTTTCCTCATGTGTATGTTTTACGCTGCTGCTAATACTATATCAACTTTTTATGTAAGAGGTAAATGTATGCTTTCTCGTTTATTAATGACGCGTATATAAAGCTTGGCTTATTTATGTACTCCCTCCTTTCCCCCCCTCCCTCCTCTTCATCGACACCCTCTCACGACACGGACTATATTGTAAAGTAAAGGACTTTATGAGGTTATGTTTGAAAATAGCTATGCTTATATACCACAGTGACTGAATGTACAGTGTATAGATGCATTACCAGAAATAAAGTTTTGTCCAGATTAAATGGCCCACTTTTCTTTCTTATAACTGCTGTTTTGTTTCTTGCTTGTTCGACATGAATTCTAACCCCTGCATCGGGCGGCACAGTTTTTAGACATGGCAATGACTTAGAATATGGTGTAATTACTGTAATAGCTATACTGTTAAATTGATATACTTCTCTTATGAACATGCTTTTTTATTATTTATTTTTATTTTTAGTTAACCCACCCTTTTCCAATAAATGCATTGAAAGTATAGGGAGCGTTACTCAATTCACTCCAAGACCGGTGATCAGCGATACTGTGGCAGAGTTACAAAGACATATGAATGGTGGTTAGTCATTGAGTCTTACTGATTAGCTCATTCATTTAAGATTAAATGCATTAAATTCAAAGTAGAGGATGACATTTGCTCTTAAGTCGAGGAATCAGACAGAGACTTATGACCATTCAGTTACACTCCTGAAGCAGGATTGTGGCAGAATCCCCATTGGTCATATAATGGATTTAGCCCATGCTTACCAAATCAAGATTCTAGTTTTCCAAGGAAACATTTGACAGTTTTTATTATTTAAGTGTTTGTACTACATGTACCCTGAGTGTACAAAACATAGTCTAATCCAGGTGAAAGCTGTGATCTTTATTGATGGGGGGGGGGGTAGCAGGTGCCAGGTGCACTGGTTTGTGTCAAGAACTGCAACGTTGCTGTGTTATAGCTAAAAACCCGGTCAAGTTCCAAAGGTCCATGCATGTCAGCGCCACAACAAACATTATTTTGCTTATCCGTTTCATGCACACAGCTATGGTTTCAGGATAAGAGCTTTGCTTTCAGGATAAGAGCTATGGTTTCAACAGCAACAATAATTACTGGGATTTGGGGCTCTATTCAATCCATATCGAGGAAGTTTACTGTTACAGCGTGCTATAAATTAAATTGAACAGTCATTTCCTATTGAGCCTAAATCTGCAGCGTTCACGCTGTAAAGCTGCATCGCTACAGGTGTTGTCTGGCAAAAGTCAGTTGTGTCTTGATATTCTTTTTTGAGAGCAGAGGCTTCTTCCTTCCTGACCTCCCATGTAGGCCAAGTTTGTGCAGTCTCTTTCTGACAGTGTACCCATGAACTTCGACATTGATTGTGGCAAGAGAGGCCTGTAGATCCCTTGATGTTACCCTGGGGTTCTTAGAGACTTCTATGAGCATCTATCGGTCAGCTCTTGGGCTGACTTTGGTGGGACGACATGTCCTAGGAAGTTTGCCAGTGGTCTGGAATTTTTGTCGGACAGTGGAATGACGTACTTCGAATTGCTTGGAAATGGAATGGAATTGCATAACATTTTTTTTGTGTGTGTGATTTGTTAAATTGGGTAACCTTTATCTGTCAATAGTGTTGAAGTGAAGATTACATATCCATCCGTCCAAATATGTAAAAAAAAAAAAGACAACTTTCCAGGGGGTGTACTTTTACTTTTTCACAACTGTTTATTACAGCGAACTACTGTATGTCAAGGATCCAGTATATAAACACAGTGTGTATAAACAGTAGATATATTACAGCAAACTACTGTATGTCAAGGATCCAGTACAAAAATACAGTGTGTATAAACAGTAGATATATTACAGCAAACTACTGTATGTCAAGGATCCAGTTCAAAAATACAGTGTGTATAAACAGTAGATATATTACAGCAAACTACTGTATGTCAAGGATCCAGTATATAAATACACAGTGTGAAAAAGAGTATAATACCAATGTCCAGTGTTTAATGTCTCTATATACTGTACATGGGAAAGCAGCATTGGTTGTGTGTGACTGTGTGTGTATTTGACTATGGGCGTACGTGTGTGTGTGTGTGTGTGTGTGTGTGTGAGTGTACACAAATAAGAGCATGAAAGAGCAGCAGGAGTAAAATGAGATCGGGATTTAAGTGGCAAGTGGATTTCCCCTCAAACACAGGAAATACAGTAGATGGTTGCTATAGGTGGCCTCTACGTCTGGCAAATGCTTTCTCTGTGCATTTGTTCCAGTTTTCAGAAATCGTTATTGTCCCATTGCTGGGCGAGTTCATTGCAGCAGTACAATGTCAACACATAAAACAGATCAAATGGCTAGACAAAGTTACTATGTGGGCATTGGGTGTGCCCTACCCATGCAGATAATGGGGCTCCTAAAATGAACTTAGTGTTACGGTGGCCATAGTGACGTGTGAAGGCCTTGGACATAAGAGGAGCATGTGGAAGTGAGAAGATCATTGTGGGCACCGTTTGGGGCTTGCGGGCGACTCTACCATGATGGTTAAGGATTGGTGTAAAGCGAGTGCTAGCTGTGGTTATGGGGTAGTGTAGCCAGCGCTAGCTGTGGTTATGGGGCAGTGTAGCGAGCGCTAGCCGTGGGTAATGGGGTAGTGTAGTGAGCGCTAGCCGTGGGTAATGGGGTAGTGTAGTGAGCACTAGCCGTGGGTAATGGGGTAGTGTAGCGAGTGCTAGCTGTGCAAAGTCTTCTTGCGTGCGTGTATGCATGTGTGTAGGTGCGTGCGGGGGGGGGGAAGAACACAGACGAGAAAGGGATGAAGCGAGAGAGAGAGAGAGAGAGAGAGAGAGAGAGAGAGAGACAGAAACAGAGAGTGAGAGAGCGAGAGAGAGAGAGAGAGATACTGAGAGAGAAAGAGAGAGCGAAAGATATGGAGAGAGCGAGAGAGAGAGCGATAGAGAGAGAGAGAGAGAGAGAGAGAGAGAGAGAGAGAGAGAGAGAAAGAAAGAAAGAGAGAGAGAAAGAGAGAGTGAAAGATATGGAGAGAGCGAGAGAGATAAAGATATGTAGACAGCCTGCTCAACTCATAATTCCTAAACAAAGGTTAGCGTCTCATAGTCGAAGAGCCTCTTGAGGGCTGCCTTGTTGGATGTGACGAGACAGGGACCAGCAGGGGGGGCTCTGGGTAGCCCCAGGGGAGCACACACGCCGGCAAGGGGTAGGTGAACAGTAAACATTACTCTCACAGAAGTTCCAAAAGAATAAAGACATTTCAAATGTCATATTATGTCTATATACAGTGTTGTAACGATGTGCAAATAGTTAAAGTATAAAAAGGAAAATAAATAAACATACAGTGGGGAGAACAAGTATTTGATACACTGCCGATTTTGCAGGTTTTCCTACTTACAAAGCATGTAGAGGTCTGCAATTTTTATCATAGGTACACTTCAACTGTTAGAGACAGAATCTAAAACAAAAATCCAGAAAATCACATTGTATGATTTTTAAATAATTAATTTGCATTTTCTTGCATGACATAAGTATTTGATCACCTACCAACCAGTAAGAATTCCGGCTCTCACAGACCTGTTAGTTTTTCTTTAAGAAGCCCTCCTGTTCTCCACTCATTACCTGTATTAACTGCACCTGTTTGAACTCGTTACCTGTATAAAAGACACCTGTCCACACACTCAATCAAACAGACTCCAACCTCTCCACAATGGCCAAGACCAGAGAGCTGTGTAAGGACATCAGGGATAACATTGTAGACCTGCACAAGGCTGGGATGGGCTACAGGACAATAGGCAAGCAGCTTGGTGAGAAGGCAACAACTGTTGGCACAATTATTAGAAAATGGAAGAAGTTCAAGATGACGGTCAATCTCCCTCGGTCTGGGGCACCATGCAAGATCTCACCTCGTGGGGCATCAATGATCATGAGGAAGGTGAGGGATCAGCCCAGAACTACACGGCAGGACCTGGTCAATCACCTGAAGAGAGCTGGGACCACAGTCTCAAAGAAAACCATTAGTAACACACTACGCCATCATGGATTAAAATCCTGCAGCGCACGCAAGGTCCCCCTGCTCAAGCCAGCGCATGTCCAGGCCCGTCTGAAGTTTGCCAATGACCATCTGCATGATCCAGAGGAGGAATGGGAGAAGGTCATGTGGTCTGATGAGACAAAAATAGAGCTTTTTGGTCTAAACTCCACTCGCCGTGTTTGGAGGAAGAAGAAGGATGAGTACAACCCCAAGAACACCATCCCAACCGTGAAGCATGGAGGTGGAAACATCATTCTTTGGGGATGCTTTTCTGCAAAGGGGACAGGACGACTGCACCGTATTGAGGGGAGGATGGATGGGGCCATGTATCGCGAGATCTTGGCCAACAACCTCCTTCCCTCAGTAAGAGCATTGAAGATGGGTCGTGGCTGGGTCTTCCAGCATGACAACGACCCGAAACACACAGCCAGGGCAACTAAGGAGTGGCACCGTAAGAAGCATCTCAAGGTCCTGGAGCGGCCTAGCCAGTCTCCAGACCTGAACCCAATAGAAAATCTTTGGAGGGAGCTGAAAGTCCGTATTGCC
>CM042400.1:31949482-32031982 GCA_023634145.1 Thymallus thymallus
TAGACCACCAAGTGCTAACAGTTGGTTTCTGGATAGTATGTGTGAAATGCTTGGTAATGTATGTGATATCAACAGAGAGGTATGTTTTCTGGGGGACCACTCAAGAACGGGCGGCAGGTAGCCAGTAACCGAAAGGTCGCTGGTTCGAATACCCGAGCTGACAAGATGAAAAACCTGACGATGTGTCCTTGAGCAAGGCACTTAACCCTAATTTGCTCCAGGGGAGCCATACTACTATGGCTGACCCTGTAGGTACGCTGTCATTGTAAATAATAATTTGTTCTTCACTGATTTGCCTTGTTAAATAAAGGTTAAATACCAAACTCAGGAGGTTAAAGAAATGTGGCTTGGCACCTAAAACCCTCAAACTTACAGATGCACAATTGAGAGCATCCTGTCGGGCTCCATCACCGCCTGGTACAGAAACTGCACCGCCCACAACCACAAGGCTCTCCAGAGGGTGGTGCGGTCTGCACAACGCATTACTGGGGGCAAACTTCCCGCCCTCCTGGACACCTACAGCACCCGTTGCCACAGGAAGGCCGAAAAGATCATCAAAGACATCAACTACCCGAGCCACTGCCTGTTCAACCGCTATCATCCAGAAGGCGAGGTCAGTACAGGTGCATCAAAGCTGGGACAGAGAGACTGAAAAACAGCTTCTATCTCAAGGCCATCAGAATGCTAAACAGACATCACTAACACACCAGAGGTGGCTGCCTATAGACACTGATTAGAAATCACAGGCCACTTTAATAAAGTATCCGTATTTGTATCAATCATCTCTATGTATAAACTGCCCTCTACACTATTCTACGGTAACTTAGTCACTCAATTTGTGTGTACATATTGCATCACCCATCTCATATGTATATACTGTATTGTACTCTATACTACGCCACTGACTGCTAAACAACCATCTCTAGCACATCAGAGACTGCTGCCTATAGACATAGATTAGAAATCACTGGCCACTTTAAGAAAATGAAACACTAGTCACTTTAATAATGTTTCCGTATCTTGCACTACTGATCTCATATGTTTAAACTGTACGCTATACTATTCTTCAGGTATCTTAGTCACGTAATCGTGTTTACATACAATCTCTTATGTGTATACTGCATACTATAAAGCTTACTATGCCACTGTATCCTAATATAGTGAATAAGAGGTCATACAATAAGTTTTGTAGTGATTCTTATATTGATGATTTGAAGAATATTTCCTGTTAAATCCCCTTGGATTGATGAAGAATTGAAAAAAATTATAGTTGAGAGGGATGAGGCAAAAGGAATGGCAAATAAGTCTGCCTGCACTGCATATCGGCAAACATACTGTAAATTGAGAAATCATGTGACTAAACTCAACAAAAAGAAGAAGAAACTGTACTATGAAACACAGATAAATTATAGAAATAATTATTGTAGAAAGCTTTAGAGCACCTTCAATTCAATTTTGGGAAAAAAGACAAACTGGGCTCCATCATTCATTGAATCAGATGGCTCATTCATCACAAAACCCACTGATATTGGCAACTACATTAATGATTTTTTCATTGGCAAGATGAGCAAACATAGGCATGACATGCCAACTAATTCTGAACCTACACATCTATGAATAACTGACCAAATTATGAAAGGGTTAGGGTTATTTGAATTCCATAAAGTGACTCTGGAAGAGGTGAAAAAAATATTGTTTTCAATCAACAATGACAAGCTACCTGGGTCTGACAACTTGAATGGAAAATTACTGAGGATGACAGCGGATGATATTGCCATTCCTACTTGCCATCTCTTCAATCTAAGACTACAGGAAAGTGTGTGCCCTCAGTCCTGTATGGAAGTAACAGTCATTCCGCTACCCAAGAATAGCAAAGCACCCTTTACTGGCAAAAAAAGCTGACCAATCAGCCTGTTACCAACCCCTAGTAAACATTTGGAAAAAATGGTGTTTGACCAGATACAAAGCTATTTCATTGTAAACAAATGAACAAAAGATTTTCAGCACTCTTTTAGGGAAGGTTATACACAAATTACTGATTGGTTGAAAGAAATTGATAATAAAAAGATTGTGGGAGACTTCAGTGAAGCTTTTAACATTATCGATCATAATCTGCTGCTGGAAAAACCTATGTGTTATGGCTTTACATTCCCTGCTATATTGTGGATTGAGAGTTATCCTTCTAATAGAACACAGAGGGTGTTCTTTAATGGAAGCCTCACCATTATAATCCAGATAGAGTCAGGCATTCCGCAGGGCAGCTGACTAGGCCCCTTAATTTTTTCAATTTTTACTAATGACCTGCCACTGGCTCTGAGTAAAGCCTGTGTGTCTATGTATGCTGATGACTCAACACTATACACTTCAGATATCACAGCAAGTGAAATCCCTGCAACACAACAAAGAGCTGTGGTCAGTTTTAGAGTGGGTGGCAAGAAATAAGTTAGTCCTAAATATTCCAAACAAAAAGCATTGTATTTGGGGAGCGTGGTTATGGTGTTGAACTGGGTGGACATGTTTTTTAGTGCTCTCTGGCCAATTTCGGCTAAACTTGTTTTAAATTATTATTTTAAATCCTCGTAACGCGAATAGCTAATTTCTTGGACACTTTCAGGCGTATCTACATCCATTATATGGTCTATTTATTGTCCTACCTCTTAACCTTACTGCATTTTGCACTACATTTTGCACTCTGTATATAGACTTTCCATTGTGTTTTTGACCATGTTTGTTTACTGTGTAACTCTGTGTTGTTTTTGTCGCACTGCTTTGCTTTGTCTTGGCCAGGTCGCAGTTGCAAATGAGAACTTGTTCTCAACTGACCTACCTGGTTAAATAAAGGTGAAATAAAAAAATTTAAAAAAAATTATGAATCGTCTTAAACATAGTCCTCCTAAAACAAGAAGAACATCTCGCATCGACAACGTGGTCCAGGCTAGGCTAGTTAGCCCTGCTAATTCAAACAGTTCTACTAACCCAGTTAGCCCTGCAAGCTCACACCACGGGTCCGACATGAAAACCAACGAGGTCGACGACCTAAACCAGAACCAAGGGGTTTTGAAAGCAATCTCTGCCATGAGGTCAGACTTTTCCACCAAATTCAAAGGTTTCCTAACAGGGATTAGTGAGGTTAAACGTGACCTTCTAGCCTACTCTATGCGCTTGGACGAAGCTAACGTTACATTATTTATTTAGCAAGTGAGCCAGCCTTAACACAGCAGGATTTATTCATTCATCCTGCACCGTCGAGACACATTTGGGACTACTTTATATGAAGACTTACGTTTTGGTCATATCCTTGGACTAAAATGATTGACACTCACGTACAAGCCTGACATCAACATGTGCAAAGGGCCTAACGTAGCACATATTCAATTGTAAATATTTTTCTCACGTAGGGGAGACAAGGGAATGGGGTTCAGTGTTTTACTGTTAGGATAGATTTATGTTTGTTTGTTTCAACAGATCTTCATGTATTTCCCTCACTACAAAATATTTGTGCGGTCCTTGTGGTTACTAAACATATTTAAGATATGCCTTTATGCGATAGCTTATTCCATGTTTGCATCTTTGGTTAAATTACTTCTAATGTCAATCTGAAATGTACTATGTGGAATGTCCGTGGAGTTTGTAAACTATCCAAGCTTAAACAGGTTATTACTAGGCTTAAACACCCTAATTGTGTTCCTACAAGAAACTCCCTTGTTGAAGGATGAGCTACATAAAGTACGCAGGAGATGGCAAGGGCAAGTAATAGAATCCTGTTTCTCCTCAGGTTCTCGTGGTGTTATGGTTTTAATTCACAAATCTGTTCCATTTCAAGTGGATAATATTATAACTGATACAGCTGGTAGATACATTTTGATACAAGGAACTCTTTTGAATGAGCGTATTAATCTGGTTAATGTTTACGGTCCTAAATTATTCTTTGAGAGTTTCTTTCTATTGATAGCCTCCCTGTCTGGTAAAGTCCTAATGGCAGGGGATTTTAATTGCACTCTTGATCCTCATCTACATCACTCTTCTGGTTTAGACACTTCCCACTCGCAGAGTAGAAAGAAATTACAGCATTTCATTGAGGACTTAAGTCTATATGAACCTTGGAGGACTCAAAACCTGAATAAAAGCGAGTATTCATGTTACTCGGCAACAATATTCTCGTATAGACTTTCTTTTTAGTTTCTCGCGCAGGAAGTGGATATGATAGTATTGTTCTGAGTGACCATTCCCCGGTGTCATTACTCTATAGGGATACAAAACTAGTAAAAGAATCCTCCAGATGGTGTTTGCGTCCCAGATGGTAACAGGACCCAGACTTCTTACATTACGTTGGAGTGCATATAAATGCTTATTTTATATTGAACACTGACCAAACCAAAAGTACCAGATGGGAGGCTTTCAAAGCATATATATTAGGGGACAAATTATACGTTTTACCAGTTTCAAATCAAATCAATTAAATCTGAAAATGAGAGAGATGGACTGCAAAATCAGAGAATTGGAAAGGGAAGCATTTTTGGATAACTCGGTAGAGGTAAATAAGGAATTATTAAAGCTCAGTAGGAAGAACTATCCACCTCAAAGGCTGCAAACAGCTTAACTAGGCTGAAACAGTCCTTCTATGATCAAGGTGAAAAACCTGGTAAATTGCTGGCATGTTGCATTAAGAAGTTAAATTCAGTTCAATTATCAATTGATCCTGTAGAAATAAACCTAACATTTGCCTCTTACTACAACACACTTTACAACTCTGAACTAAACTTAAGTAAACAGACATCATTTTTGGATGGTCTTGATTTTCCGTCTATTTCAGAAGACACAAAATTGGGCCTGGAAAAGGAATTGGATGGTGTTGAAATATCTGATAATATTTCCAACATGAAGGGAGGTAAAGCGGCAGGTCCAGATGGGCTCCCAATAGATATTTACAAGATATTTAAGGACAAACTTCTAGGCCCACTTTTGGATATGTATGCTGAATCCTGTCAGCAAGGTTGTCCCCCCCCCTCTCTCTCTAAAGACTGCTTTAATCATTCTTATTCTGAAGCCTGATAAATCCCCCCAAAAATGTGAAAGTTACAGACTGATTTGTCTTCTGAACTCTAACTCAAAAATGATTGCTAAAGCTTTAGCCAGGAGATTGGATAGAACGCTTCCATATCTAATACACGAAAACCGTCAATGTGAGGAGAGTACTAAACATAGTGAACGTGTGTGAAGGATCCCCTGACACTGCCATACTCTCATTGAGAAGGCATTCGATAGAGTTGAATGGTCTTATTTATTTGAAGTGCTTAAGAGATTTGGATTTGGGAACTACTTCTGTAAATGGATTAAGATATTATATACTGACCTCACTGCAGAAGTTGCCACTAACAACCTGATTTCACAAACTTTTAAGCTTTTTCGGGGCACGAGACAAGGATGTCCAGCCAGTCCAGGACTCTTTCTTTTAGCTATAGAACCCTTTTCCATTGCAGTAATTGCCCACCCGTCAATTAGTGGAATTAAAACATCCAATTTTGAACATCGAGTGGCCCTTTATGTCGATGATACCCTCTTCTTCCTAACCGATCTAAAGAATTCTATCTCTTCCCTCACCAATTTAATTAATAACTTTGGTCAGTTTTAACACCAAATATCCTATCCTTTTCCTCAACAAGCAAGATAGACTGAATCCAGTTGTAAAGCTCCATTTGTGAATACAGAACACGGTTTCACATACCTTTGTATTAAAATCACACCAGAAATTAGCTTGTGTACAATAAATTATGAACCCATGGTAACAGAATCCATCAACAGATGGGCATCATTGCCTATATCTATTATTGGTAGAATAAATATCATTAAGATGAATATTCAAATTTCTTTATCTGTTTCAATCAATTCCTCCACCAGCTTTATTTTCCCCAAAGATCAGAAAGAGAGTCTCAAATTTTATCTGGAGCAACAGAAAACCAAGTCTTTATTTACCCTCCGACCGAGGGCTGTATTACTGGGCTGCACAACTTAGGGCGGCAATGTTTTGGTTCTCCAAGAAACCATACGTACCCTGGCTGCAAATGGAAATGCTCCCCACAAAAGGCTTAGCTTTGGATGGGTATTTGTACTCTGCTCCCCTTAAGAAACTAAAGAAGAATACTACTAATCCCTTTGTTAAAAACACCTTAACTACATGGCACCAAGTACAGCAATATCTTGGTGAATCTCCTGTATTATCCAGTTTTATACCAATTTGTGGGAATGACAATTTCACACCTGGTAAAAATGACTTGGGTTTTAAAGAATGGGCAAGAAAAGGTATTGTTAAAGTAATGGACTTATACAATGAAAAAGGGCTCATGTCGTTTGAAGAACTAAAGGAAAGATTTAACTTACCACAAAATCATTTTTTCAAATACTTACAATAGAGAAGCTTTATTTTTTCCAAGCTAAAACAATCTGCTCTACAACCTCCTTTTACCACTTTAGAAAAACTCTGTTAATATGTGTTATGGGAGAGGTCAAATTACGTTTCTATATGGTAAAATGGTAGCTACTCATAAAGACAACTCTGATAGTAAGAGACTTCAGTGGATACAAGATATGCAGGAAGATATTTCAGCAGAGGACTGGGGTATGATATGCTCTAGAGCTCAGATAGAGACAATAAACACACGCCTGAGATTGTTACAGTACAATTGGATAATGAAAACATACTGTATCACCCCTGTTAAGCTCCACATGTTTTACCCTAACACCCCAGACCTGTGTGTTAAATGTAACACGTATTTAGGCACCTTGTATCATTGCCTGTGGGAATGTGCTGAGGTACAAACGTTTTGGAGCTCAGTACTACGCTAAACCTCTGAGATTACCTCTACCCCGATACCCCGATACCCCTAAACTTTGCATCTTAAGTCTTTACCCAGAGAATATTTCTTTACATAGGAGAGAGAAGAAAATGTTTGACCTTTGTCTATTTTCAAGCTAGATGTTCAATTCCTCTCCACTGGAAGGATGTCAGTTCCCACTCACTTGGTCATTGGTAATAATTAACGTCTAGCCTGTCTCTTGAAAAATGTACTTATATAGTGAAAAATAAAGTCTGTCTGTAATAAAACGTTGCTCTGCCTTCTTAACAACACTATCCTACATGCCCTAGTTTTGTCGCACCTGTCCAGTCGTGTGGTCAGGTGCCACAAAGATGGACTTAGGAAAATGACAATTGGCCCAGAAAAGGGCATTACGGTTGGCCCTGAAATGTACACGGAGAGCTAACATTAATAACATGCATGTCAATCTCTCCTGGCTCAGTAAAGGAGAGGTCGGCTTCATCACTACTTGCATTTGTGAGAAGTATTGACATGTTGAATGCACCGAGCTGTCTGCTTAAACGACTAGCACACAGCTCCGACACCCATGCACATACCCCACAAGACATGCCACCAGAGGTCTCTTCACAGTCCCCAGTCCTCCAGAACGGACTATGGGAGGCACACAGTACTACATAGAGCCATGACTACATTAAACCCTATTCCACATCAAGTAACTCATGCAAGCAGTAAAATCAGATACAAAAACCCCTGATATAAATACAACTTATTGAACAGCGGGAACTGTGAAGAGACAAACACACAGGCACAGACACATGCATACACACACACGATAACATAGGCACTACACACACACGTACACATGGAATTTGTGTTGTAGATATGCAGTAGTAGAGTAGTGGCCTGAGGGCACACACTTAATGTGTTGTGAAATTTGTTGTGAAATGCATTGTAATGTTTTTCAAATTATATAATTGCCCTAATTTTGCTGGACCCCAGGAAGCGTAGCTGCTGCCTTGGCAGGAACTAATTGGGATCCTTAATAAACCCCAGGAAGCGTAGCTGCTGCCTTGGCAGGAACTAATTGGGATCCTTAATAAACCCCAGGAAGAATAGCTGCTGCCTTGGCAGGAACTAATGGGGATCCTTAATAAACCCCAGGAAGAGTAGCTGCTGCCTTGGCAGGAACTAATTTGGATCCTTAATAAATCCCAGGAAGAGTAGCTGCTGCCTTGGCAGGAACTAATGGGGATCCATAATACATACAAATATAAGAGCATGGTAGTTTGACAGCTGTCAGTCACATTTGCACTTTTTCACATCAGGAAGAAACTACCAGGCTTGGAGGCTATCCAACAGCTAGCTTAACCAGGCTTGGAGGCTATTCAACAGCTAGCTTAACCAGGCTTGGAGGCTATCCAACAGCTAGCTTAACCAGGCTTGGAGGCTATCCAACAGCTAGCTTAACCAGGCTATCCAACAGCTCATGGTTCTAAATGATCTATTCAAGACGTTTATGGTTGTTTGGTTTTCGACAAATGTTTTAGGATAACGATCAATTAGAAAAATGATCAGCTCTGGAAGACATTGCCTCTCCTACAGTGTGGTTGGTTATTGAAGTATTGAATGACTTGAAGACTGTAATGAGCCAAAATGGAATGCGGGCATTAGAAAGTTGCATATTGCTAATGTTGCAATACTCTATTGTCAAACAAATCCAAAATAGGACCTCCCATGGTCTTCGATGTCATTCAGATAGACTTAAAAAAATAAATATATACAGTATGTGTGTGCAAAGTTCACGCAGCTGCAGACGGTGAAACTGAGCAGAAACGTTCCTTGAGCAAAGTAGAATAAAATGAGAGTGAGACAGAGAGAGAGCAAGAGAGAGACAATGAATGATGGAATAATTAAATAGACAGAGGGCTGTCAGAGATTTCTTCAGCATGCATCCATTGTGACAGGCAGCCACTTCAGGCCGCAGCAGCATTGGGTCACTGTCCTGGAATGGATGTTTGAAGGATAGGAGGGCCTTAATCTCCAGGGCACGATGGGGGAAATGGATGGCTTCCTAACAGGAGTGATCATTAGCCCAACGCCACAATAGGCAACCCCCCCAACGACAGACTGACACAACCTCCACGGCGTTGGCTAACTAGCTAGGCCACCGCTAGCCATAAGCCCCAGTCGCTAGACTTAATAACCTATCAGCTCTGTGGCTAGTTAGCCTAGTTAGCCATTAGCTCCACAGCTAGCCTCTCAAGCTTTCTTCCCTTCCTCTTCCTTCTTCCCCTCCTCCCCCCTTCCCCATCCCCCACACTCCATCTCCTCGTCTCTCCAAGTAAACAATGCCTCATTATTGTTCAAGACAATTCTCACAGTGTTAATTGCTGGGGTCACACAGCTAGCGCGCCACGGCCGTGGAAACCATAGAAACGGGTCTAAGCTACATCTGCCTGCATACCACTCATTATCCTCGACATTGGGTCAGTGATATTAATACATTATTTTGCGCCTGACGAGAGGAAAGGAATAGAATGGATGATTCCGCTATGCTAGGTTGCGCACATTTTTGCTATAAACAATTGTGTTTA
Source organism: Thymallus thymallus (assembly GCA_023634145.1). Classification (NCBI taxonomy): domain Eukaryota; kingdom Metazoa; phylum Chordata; class Actinopteri; order Salmoniformes; family Salmonidae; genus Thymallus; species Thymallus thymallus. The sequence goes on from CM042400.1 coordinate 31,958,892, forward strand.
CATTTTGAAGCTGAATTAACAAGTTATGTTTAATTTACTAATGGGTTGATTTGGTCATTGAGAAATATACACATTCAGTCACACCATCTTTATACAGAGTGAATTCTCACTAGGCCTAATAGTATAGAAGTACAAACAACAAGATCCAATGAAGCTCTATTGATGTTAATATGGATAAAAAAAGAAACAGATAATTTCCTACTTATTCACAGAGATGACTCATATCAAACTAATTGAATCCATAGAACAGCACTGTTTGGCTCATAATAGCTCCATACTTAGGACTTCCTTAACCCTTCTAATGTGCTCTTGAAAGCAAACGAGATGAAGCTAATTTAATAGATCAGATAGATTTTCCTTCTCTGTTTAGGAAAGTCGGCTACTTGAAAGCAGAGGGATTATCATCCATGTGCAAAACCGGTTACATTACATCCCTAACCATCAGTTAATGATCCAAGGTATTGAATTTGCTGCAAATGAGTAACACACATTGACAGCCAATGACCACTGTTCCTCAATACCTAGTGTCTATGGTAGTGGAGACATAGATTTTCAGGATTGATAAGCAACTCATGTGCCTTGGTAAACAGAAGTGTGTGGTGCTGTCTACGTGTGTGTGATTGAGTGCGTGCGAGCGTGCATGCATGTGAGAGAGACAAAGAAAAAGAGAGAAAGAGAGACATACAGAGAGAGACAGTGATGGATAGACCCTCAATGGACCCTTGATGTTTCAATGGGGGAAGTTAAGAATGGGGATAACAGTGTCACTCACACACCTACAAACTGTAGAAATATGAAGGTGAACTCAAGGGTTTGGAATGGTGGTCAAACACATCAATAATCCTGATGGAAGCTGGGTTGTGACAAAACTGTGGGGATTTAAAAAATAAATTATTTGCATCTGAGCAGGGGCGTTATTTGGCATAGGCAACCTATGCAGGGGGGGGCGCCGATTGGGCGCTCTGAATATAACATAGGAGAAACACAGAAAAATAAAACGAATAACACATTAAGTCAAGACTTAATTATTTGTTAACAGTGAAAGTATATTTCTGACTTATATTGCTGACTGGAGAGATGGTGGTGAGGGAGGGCGGGGCCAGGTGTGGAGAGATGGTGGTGAGGGAGGGCGGGGCCAGGTGTGGAGAGATGGTGGTGAGGGAGGGCGGGGCCAGGTGCGGACGGTGAATGAGCCGAGTTTGCGCAACAGTTGACAGTTTATCCATTGAACATTTTCTGGCTGCCGTTCTGACGGCCGTTCTCATGAAAAGATCGAAGCCATCGGGGAACAATATAGAAGGAAGAGGAAAGATGAGGAAGAAACAATACATAAGTATAGTGGTATGTTTTTTATGGACATCTGTCTGCCTCTGGTTTTAGCTACTTGAAATGTAGCTCGCTAAGCTAGCTAACTAGCTAAGCTAGCTAAACCTCAACTAGAGTAGCAGTAAATACATAGCATGTACTCAGGCAGTGGGCAAAAGGTGGAAGTGGAACCTTAAGGCCAGTTTAGATCAATATTTCGAGACAAAATGGTTTTAAAACGTTGCAGAGAAAATTGCAGCGGTGAGCTGGTTAGTTGCAGAGTGTCTGAAGTGTTCTGAACATTTGCACTTGAATGTATTATTTTGAAACTAAATATGACAGATCTCAATACTTTTTTTGGGGAGAGGCAAAGAAGATGCTGCTGCCGCTGAAGGGGAACCATCAACACAACCAATCCCCTCAGAGTGAGGAGCCTATTTACTATTTGATTAAGATTGTGGTGATGATCTTTTCTTATAATTGTTCCTGTCACCTATAGTTTTATGGTGATATGTTTTAATCCAATGTTTTTTTTCATATGTGATCAAATGTACAGGTCAAGACACATCCATAGCCGACTCAACAGCTTCATAATTTAATTTCCCCATTTTTTTAGAGATCTCGCATGGGATGCCAGATTGGCCAGAAAACCCCCTGCATCTGAGCTAGACCTTGAGACTGAATTTGTTTTGACAAACACAAAAAATACACACTTTATACAAACGTGCCCATATGCAATCATAGAGACATGGGCAAGCGCACACATATGTACGCACGTACGCACACACACACACCACCCCTACACACCCCAGCGTACAAGGGTTTTGCAGATCTGTGCTATCCAACCCCGGTGGTGGGAACAACTTGCTCACTGTCTGTTTAACGCTGTCGGTCGTGGGTATCACATTACACATGATTAATGCACGGCTGTTGTCTGTGAGGAGGCTGCTGAAGGAGACTGCAGCCTTCAGGGCAAATAGAGACCTGCTTTCCAAACTGGGAGTCCAACTAAACCCCCCTTCCTCTTCGCATGCCTGTCTGGAAAGAGCTGATGCAAATCATAGACTTAGATAGAAGACTCATCTTTGTATCTGTCCCATTACGGCATCTGTGAGCGCACGGGCAGCGCCATTGAGGCCATCTCCATTTTGAAGTAGTCAAGTTTCTTCTTCAACTGCTTCTATGAGTTGGTAAACAAACTGAGAGGGTGCATACTGCCCCCTGGAGTGTGTTGTTTGAACAGGTGTAAAGCCAAGGTTGGCGATTTACTGCCACCTGCAGTTATGGAATGTTTTCTCACGAGCATAATTAATTGGCTGATCCCTCCTTGTGACCTAGATGGAATTATGTGATCCTTCTTTAACCCATAGGAAATCATGCCCAGTTGATGACTTCAACATGGTGGAAGCCCTCAATGCCAAAGTCCTTGCAAAAACATGATCTCTATCCATCTCTGTGATGTCAACCAACAACACTGCCTCACAAAAAACACGCACACAACAGGTGACCTTGAAAGTTTCCTTTTTCGTCAACCTTTTCTTTCATAGTTTCTCTCACACACACTCTCACGAAATTTCTCTTAAGGCGTTAGCATGCTTCAGCTGGCACCTACCTCACATACTCCCATACTCCCTTTTCAGACGGCGTAGCCTGTATATACTTCCTCAAAATAGTCATTATTAATGTAAGATAACTCAAGAAATCTGTTATTGAGTTTGAATTTTTTTGCAGAGGAAATCTTAGTTGTGCAATTTGACATCTAACGAAGATGTTTGGTGCAGTATTTCCCAATGAAAAAAAGTTCATGAAAACGAGTGAATTGCCTCTCGTTGAAAGACAACAAATACTTTATTGAAGAACCCCTACTGTTGACCAATCACAGACGAGGGGGCGTAGACTCCAGCTACCGACTTCGGCTTCTGTGTACCTGAACAGCCGAAGAAACCCTTACCAAAATCCAAAACACACACACACACACACTCCAGGTCAAATGCTCAGTGGCAGTAGCACAGGGGCCAGAATGTCAAGCTAAGTCACAAGACAGGCCCTTTCCTGCAAAATACTACAAGTATGTGGGGATGACATCAGAGGACCTGTAGCAGCCAGCAGCACCAGGGTCATGATGTCAGTTCTGACTGGTTGGTTTGGAAACACAGAGACAAAAACATTACTTAATGCCTCACAGCAATCTAATTCCGCATGCTCTCGCTATCTCTTCCACTCATACACATTTTCTCACAGATAGACATGGGGGCATGGGGAACAGGCCCGCACTCGTAGACACGAATGAAGTACATCCTCCAAGTTTTTTACCTCTCAGTTGAGTCTATTTGCTTTTCATTTACTTTCCACTTCAGAAGAGACGTGCCAGTCTTTTTTTCAGTGTGTTCCAAATTCCGGGTACCATTATTATATTTATTAAGTCTTAATTTTGGATTAAATTAAAGTATGCTTCGGCAAAGCAATCTAATTAGATTGAGGACTGTAGCATATGGAATCTCTGGCTGTCTGTGGACCAGCCATCTCTCTAGCGAACACCGTTCAGTTGAATTTCCTTCTGAAAAAAAGATTAACGCAAACATATGGAGTCGGCTAGAAAGATAAATGTAATTTTACATTTCCAAATATGATTATCCCTCTCTCTGCCTTGTGTTTTTCTACTTCCACACAAAAGGAGCTGATGTTTGGGGGTGAAAAATACAAAAGCCATCTCTTACCTATATGAATAAAGGAGAAGTGTCAAACCAGGTCATGAAACCTACATTTTAACTCTCTCTCGTTGGCCCCTATTTTTTTAGTGGCACACTAACATGATTCTGGGGCTGTGTAGAGGTAGTTACGGGCTGTGTAGGGTTGAGGTAGTGACGAGCTGTGTAGTTTTGAGGTAGTGACGGGCTGTGTAGGGTTGAGGTAGTGACGGGCTGTGTAGTTTTGAGGTAGTGACGGGCTGTGTAGGGTTGAGGTAGTGACGGGCTGTGTAGGGTTGAGGTAGTGACGGGCTGTGTAGTTTTGAGGTAGTGACGGGCTGTGTAGGGTTGAGGTAGTGACGGGCTGTGTAGTTTTGAGGTAGTGACGGGCTGTGTAGGGTTGAGGTAGTGACGGGCTGTGTAGGGTTGAGGTAGTGACGGGCTGTGTAGGGTTGAGGTAGTGACGGGCTGTGTATGGTTGAGGTAGTAACGGGCTGTGTAGGGTTGAGGTAGTGACAGGGTGTGTAGGGTTGAGGTAGTGACGGGCTGTGTAGGGTTGAGGTAGTGACGGGCTGTGTAGGGTTGAGGTAGTGACGGGCTGTGTAGGGTTGAGGTAGTAACGGGCTGTGTAGTTTTGAGGTAGTGACGGGCTGTGTAGGGTTGAGGTAGTGACGGGCTGTGTAGGGTTGAGGTAGTGACAGGCTGTGTAGGGTTGAGGTAGTGACAGGCTGTGTAGGGTTGAGGTAGTGACAGGCTGTGTAGGGTTGAGGTAGTGACAGGCTGTGTAGGGTTGAGGTAGTAACGGGCTGTGTAGGGTTGAGGTAGTGACAGGCTGTGTAGGGTTGAGGTAGTAACGGGCTGTATAGGGTTGAGGTAGTAACGGGCTGTGTAGGGTTGAGGTAGTGACAGAAGGATGGGATTAAGGTTACAAACTACTGGTAATTTACTAAAGTTACCAACATTTTCAGTAATTCTGTTAATTAATCTATGGTCTTATATGGAAACCTGGTTAATTTATTATTGAATAAATTATATTAATATAAAATCTTTATATCTCTGTCCATATTGTCCACAAGTTTTTAATGGATAGACCATATGGTTAAAGAGAAAATAGCCTAATGAAAAAAGCATCTAATCAACAATTACATAATTTGATATTATCTCCAACTATTTACTTGTTTTCCCAAACATTTACAACAAAGACACAATGATAGAGAAAAATAAGTAAACGTGTACAAATATCAAGGATACTTCATATCTGTCTGTCTGTCTGTCTGTCTGTCTGTCTGTCTGTCTGTCTGTCTGTCTGTCTGTCTGTCTGTCTGTCTGTCTGTCTGTCTGTCTGTCTGTCTGTCTGTCTGTCTGTCTATCTATCTATCTATCTATCTATCTATCTATACTCCAAACCTTCATATGAAACATGAATGGTATTCAACTAAGTTGATGGCTTCTATTTAGGATAATGTTTTACAGTTTTGTCATTCAATTTTTTAAAATAATTATTATTGTATATGCTTTACATGTTATGACAATTCCATTAAATGCTTGAAAGGTTAAACAATTCAAATACTGTCCTGTAGGCTCTCCAACCCTGTTCACGAAGAGCTACTCTCCTGTAGGACACCTGTATGTGTGTATGTGTGTGAAACTATAGGCTGACACCCCTTAGAGACCGGGCCGTCTCCCTTTATAGGCTGACACCCCTTAGAGACCGGGCCGTCTCCCTTTGCCTTTGTCTGCCATGTCTGTTCCCCTGAACAATACCCACAATGCCGAACAACGAAATATAGTGACATGCAGTAAACACAAAATCCAAGAAGGAATCAGCCTGTAAGGAGATAGGAATCAGCTTGTAAGGAGATAGGAATCAGCCTGTAAGGAGATAGAAAGTACAAATCCCAACGCACAACGGTGTCGCTCTAGAACCTTTCTTGCGATGAAGTAACAAAAAACACAGCACAGTAGACCAGGCCAAAATGTTGCCAGCCAAGCTAGTATACTACTATTATTTAGCAGACGCTCTTATCCAGAACAACTTACAGGAGCAATTAGGGTTAAGTACCTTGCTCAAGGGCACATCAACAGATTTTTCACCTGGTCATGTCAGGGATTTGAACCAACAACCGTTTGGTTACTGGCCTAACGGTCTTAACCGCTAGGCTACCTGCCACCCCATGCACGTGCATCATAAACATAGCGTTTGGAAGTGTACGGTCAGGTAACGTGACCATATGTTCAATCTGTTTCAAGGAGCATGCCCCCCCACCTGAACGCGACCTACAGGGAAAATGAGTTTGCCACCCCTGGGCTAGATTAGGACCCAGGACCACCCCTGGGCTAGATTAGGACCCAGGACCATCCCTGGGCTAGATTAGGACCCAGGACCATCCCTGGGCTAGATTAGGACCCAGGACCACCCCTGGGCTAGATTAGGACCCAGGACCATCCCTGGGCTAGATTAGGACCCAGGACCATCCCTGGGCTAGATTAGGACCCAGGACCACCCCTGGGCTAGATTAGGACCCAGGACCATCCCTGGGCTAGATTAGGACCCAGGACCACCCCTGGGCTAGATTAGGACCCAGGACCATCCCTGGGCTAGATTAGGACCCAGGACCACCCCTGGGCTAGATTAGGACCCAGGACCATCCCTGGGCTAGATTAGGACCCAGGACCACCCCTGGGCTAGATTAGGACCCAGGACCATCCCTGGGCTAGATTAGGACCCAGGACCACCCCTGGGCTAGATTAGGACCCAGGACCATCCCTGGGCTAGATTAGGACCCAGGACCATCCCTGGGCTAGATTAGGACCCAGGACCACCCCTGGGCTAGATTAGGACCCAGGACCATCCCTGGGCTAGATTAGGACCCAGGACCACCCCTGGGCTAGATTAGGACCCAGGACCATCCCTGGGCTAGATTAGGACCCAGGACCACCCCTGGGCTAGATTAGGACCCAGGACCATCCCTGGGCTAGATTAGGACCCAGGACCACCCCTGGGCTAGATTAGGACCCAGGACCATCCCTGGGCTAGATTAGGACCCAGGACCACCCCTGGGCTAGATTAGGACCCAGGACCATCCCTGGGCTAGATTAGGACCCAGGACCACCCCTGGGCTAGATTAGGACCCAGGACCATCCCTGGGCTAGATTAGGACCCAGGACCATCCCTGGGCTAGATTAGGACCCAGGACCATCCCTGGGCTAGATTAGGACCCAGGACCATCCCTGGGCTAGATTAGGACCCAGGACCATCCCTGGGCTAGATTAGGACCCAGGACCATCCCTGGGCTAGATTAGGACCCAGGACCATCCCTGGGCTAGATTAGGACCCAGGACCATCCCTGGGCTAGATTAGGACCCAGGACCATCCCTGGGCTAGATTAGGACCCAGGACCACCCCTGGGCTAGATTAGGACCCAGGACCATCCCTGGGCTAGATTAGGACCCAGGACCATCCCTGGGCTAGATTAGGACCCAGGACCATCCCTGGGCTAGATTAGGACCCAGGACCATCCCTGGGCTAGATTAGGACCCAGGACCACCCCTGGGCTAGATTAGGACCCAGGACCCTCCCTGGGCTAGATTAGGACCCAGGACCACCCCTGGGCTAGATTAGGACCCAGGACCATCCCTGGGCTAGATTAGGACCCAGGACCACCCCTGGGCTAGATTAGGACCCAGGACCATCCCTGGGCTAGATTAGGACCCAGGACCATCCCTGGGCTAGATTAGGACCCAGGACCATCCCTGGGCTAGATTAGGACCCAGGACCATCCCTGGGCTAGATTAGGACCCAGGACCACCCCTGGGCTAGATTAGGACCCAGGACCCTCCCTGGGCTAGATTAGGACCCAGGACCACCCCTGGGCTAGATTAGGACCCAGGACCCTACCCTTAGACACCCACCCGGTACACTACTGTCATATTTCCCGCCCCTTAATAAATCCATAAATCCATTATTTTGGAAACTATGCCCACCTCAAACATCCCACACATTGTCTGTCACCCCATTCCCATTCCACCACCCCACCCCCACCTCTCAATCCCTCACTTCCTGTTGTTCAACCCCCTTAGCCTCCCCCACCCTCTGCTCCTCCACCAACACCACCACCTCCTCCTGCGAGAGCGTGATAGACGCTCTCCAATATCCCTCCGGCATAAATCTTCCCTCCAAGTTGGCCACAAATATTTCAGCTATGCTGATTTATAGGGGCAGGCCCCACTGTTTCAGAGGCTAGCTTTGAATCGCTGCATGGAGATTGATTTCTTACCATGCGAGCAGCACTTTAGGAAGATGGCTGACACTCATGAGTGCATAGTAAAAAGAGACACGGTGGCGGACTGCATACGTGGTTGAGCACCCCTGATGGGAGCGATATGAACGCACCTGTAAAGAGGGTCAGGCTGGCAGTAAACATGCAAATGCAGGACGGCCGAAAGGAGCTTTCAAGGCCCCAATACACTGCACTATACTGAGCAAGTGGTGCACACCAAGGTTGTCAGATAGGTGAACCACATGCAACCACATCCACAGTCTTAGCTCACCTCAGAGCATTGTGCTAGGTAAACACACGCGTACATGTATCAGATATCAGTAAGAAGGAATTACAGTGAATAACTGATGTTAGTTTATTTCAATTGCTAATAAAAAATAAAAAAAACAGACAACATGTACACAGAGAACCACATATTCCATTCAATATTCCACCCACAAACGATTCCCACCTTCAAGATAGACAGAGAGAACACACACACATGGTCCGAAAGCAAAAACACCTCGAACGTTGTTTGCTCTGATTACAACACCCATCCACCCTTCATGCTTTCAGCATGTCTGCAGAGAGTCTGTCCCAGTCCTTCGAGCCCCATGCCAGCAGTTGTCTTCTCCCATCAGGCTTTGCACATACCAAGGTGAGGGCATCCCGCTGGTGATGTCATCTGGAGCACATTGCTGCAGCCTGAAATAGGCTCCCGGTGTGCAGTGACATCTCCCACTTATACCCATCAGGTGCGTCCAGTCTGGCTTGTCAAGTGGCCTCCCTCTTCAACTGGATCCTGGACTTCTTGACAGGGTGCCCCCAGGTGGTGAGGGTAGGCAATAACACCTCCCCACGCTGACTCTCAACACGAGGGCCCCCAGGGGTGTATACTTCGTCCTCTCCTGTACTCCCTGTTCACAACTCCATCATCAACTATACAAATGTTTTGGCTGATATACAGTGCCTACGGAAAGTATTCAGACCCCTTGACTTTTTCCACATTTTGTTACGTTACAGCCTTCACACAATACCCCATAACGACAAAGCTGACTGTATGCTCACTCACATGCCTACACTCTTGCACACACACACACACACATTCACAATTCAATTAAAAGTCCTATTTTCCCTAACACTAAACCCAACCCATAACCTTACCCTAACCCTAACCGTTTGTTTACTATTCTGGTCCAGTATAGTTAAACACACACACACACGCTAAATTGTATTTATTTTATTTAACTAGGCAAATCAGTTTTTTATTTACAATGACAGCCTACCTACAGGGTCAGCCCCTGGAGCAAATTAGGGTTAAGTGCCTTGCTCAAGGACACATCAACAGGTTTTTCACCTTGTCAGCTCAGGTATTCAAACCAGCGACCTTTCAGTTACTGGCCCAACACTCTAACCGCTAGGCTACCTGCCACCTTATTAATATTTATATTTATCCTGCTACCAGTCACTTTTTCCTAATCCCTGCATTTTTGTTATACTATTTTGATGTTGAATGTAATGTTAAATGTTGAATACTGCTCTATTGGGAAGGGCTTGCAAGTTAGACATGTCACTGTACTTGTGCATGTGACAAATACAACTGAAAGGTTTCATAGTGTGGAATATTTTTTAGACACTGCGGATGGAAGGTTTCAGAGTGTGGAATATTTATTATACACTGTGGATGGTTGGTTTCAATGTGTAATATTTATTATATGCTGTGGATGGAAGGTTTCAGTGTGGAAAATGTATTAGACACTACGGATGGAAGGTTTCAGAGTGTGCAGTATTTATAAGACACTATGAATGGAAGTTTTCAGGAAACAGTTTGTTAGAGTTCAGTGAACTCGACAACTATGGCCGACAATTTTTCCTTAGTCACATTCTACGTGCTTTTTCCTTAGTCACTTCATTTTCATCATTCATTTTCATCTCTTCTTGGAGAATTAAATATATTGTTTGCATACAAACCAACAAAGCAATCTCCTAAATCATCATAGTTGCATATCACATATCCCTAAATGTATGGGTCGGTAAGAAAAATGTTTAAACGGGCTGTACGCAGTAGGACTACGTACAGAGGTCACTACAGCCATGCTATTGCTGTTGTTGTTGGACTAGCTTAGCGAAGTAGCACCGACCCATGCTCTCATCAGAGAAGATAAGAATCCTTTCTGCTTCCTCTGAAAGGCTGTGTGTGGGTTGGAACTGGCGCACAGAGAGATAGCCAAAGGCTGCACAGATAACCATTTAACAGGCCTCTGCATTATCTGCCCTCACACAGGGTTGGGGCTGGGGCTCTTGTCTGGGGCTGGGGCCCGGTGGAACAGTTGTCTTCTGGCAGGTAGTGGGGCTCTGAGAATGAACAGAGCTGTGTTTGGTTCCATGTCATCAGTGCAATTCTTGTGTCAACACATCCACTTTGTATTCCTGTCTTATATAACGTGCACTTTGAATTCCTTATGAATGTGATGACATCCGTACTTATGGTTGCCATGCACAAGGACTGGCCAATGTGAAAGGATTTGACTGTACTGCATATAGACAAGTGTTGGAAAATGTATTAGTATGACTTAAGCAAGGGTTGAGAATCATTCAAGAGGTGCTCACATAAAGGTGACTATTAGTCATTTGGAGCTCAATGTTATCTCAACATGGATAGCTGGTTGAGAAGGTGATCAATGAGATTACAACCTATATTCACTAACTCAAAAAGACAGCCAGAAGTTAGTTGAATTTCCAATGTGTTATCACTATACTTTCAACCATCTAAAAGCACAACCAAATACCAATAGAAAAACAATGTCAGATTCTTTGTTTAGTTATCACTCAAATGTCTATTGCATCGAAACAATGTTGATTCAACCAGTTTGTGCCCAGTGGGTAAGGACTATACCTTTTGTAACACTGGGGGCACACCTCTCCCCTCGACGTCAGCAAAACAAAGGAGCTGATTGTGGACTTCAGGAGGAACCAGGTTGGGCATCCTGTGGAGACAGTAAAAAACGTCAATTTCCTCGGTGTACACATCTCGGATGAGCTAAAATGGTCCACCATGGTGAAGAAGGTGACTCTTCAGAATTCGGAAGAAATTCAGTCCTCGAAGGGCCTTCACAGTGTTCTACAGGAGCACCATTGAGAGCATACTGTCGGGCTGCATCACGGCAACTACACTGCCGCTGACTGCAAGGCTTTACAGAGGGTGGTACGCTCAGCCGAACACACCATTGGGTGCTCACTGCCTGCCCTCCAGGATATCTACAACACCAGGTGTCACAGGAAGGCCAAGAAGATCATCAGGGACCTTCACCACTGAAGGCCTGTTCTGCCCGCTTCCATCACTCAGACATGGGCAGTACAGGAGCACCATGGCTAAAACGAACCGTCTGGCCGTTAGCTTCTACCACCGGATCATCAGGCTGCTGAATAGAACATTTACCCAGCCCCCATCCCCCAATGAACATTTATCATTGCTACAGTTGTAAATGTGTATATATTATTATTATTGTTATTATTATTATTATTATTAATGTCTCATTCACAATTGGAGCATAAGAATATCACTGTACCCTGTGATTACATTTGCGACCCTGTGCATGTGACTAAGTAATCTTGGCATGAGGAGAAAAAAAACATGCAGCGATTGAGAGGAAAAGTCCAGGTCTCGAGAGGAAAAGTCCAGGTCTCGAGAGGAAAAGTCCAGGTCTCGAGAGGAAAAGTCCAGGTCTCGAGAGGAAAAGTCCAGGTCTCGAGAGTGCGCATCAGTTATATGTTTGCTGATCGGCGTGTGAAGTGTGTGCTCAGTTTAGAGTAATTTTTTGAGACCTGAGGGGTTAGGATATGTTCTAAGGAACTGATAACCTTGCTATACTTTGGGCCACTACTTTGTCAATTCAATCTATAACATTTGTGACAGAAAGGGAATGCCACCGTGCAGGTAGAAAGGTGTTGTTACAACAGAAGCTCCCTTTGTGAAGTAAAGAGTCATGTTTCTGATGTATGAGCAAAAGGTTCAGCTGCAGACTGTGAAACTGAGCAGACACGGTTCCTTGAGAGAGAGAGAGAGAGAGGGAGAGAGAGAGAGAGAGAGAGTGTGTGAGTGTGTGTGTATTTCCTGGCTTGGGCTGCAAACGTTGGGCAAGAATGCTTGTATACATACATACATGTATAGTAAAGTTCCAGAGGTAGTAATTTCGTAGCGAGATTAGACTAGTAAAAAGCATGATCTGACGCACACCCAACGGCTCTAGAGGTGCTTAGTGAAGAAGAGTAAACTGTATAAACACTCTACGTATGCTCCCAACAATTTAATGGGTAAACAACCCTGAACAAGGCACTGCATTGCCGAAGTTAGGTTAGGGTTACATTTTAAAGAGTTTGTCTCTTACAGGAACCCTCGGCAAAACGAGTAACACTGAACAACAACAAAAACACTTCAGAATAAAGAAAATCTGATTTTGGACTAAATGTCTGAGTTTTGCAGAGGATTCTCATTTGGCAACACAGACATTGAATAAGAACAGGATAGTTGACATTGAATAAGGGCAGGATAGTTGACATTGAATAAGGAAAGGATAGTTGACATTGAATAAGGACAGGATAGTTGACAAGGAAGAAAGAACATTGGGGAGAGATACACGTGTTAGCTTAACGGAGGGTAGTGGGGCATCATTGATAAGAGGTCCACATATTGGATTGTGAGTATAATAACATATAGCCTGGCAAAGTGCTCTAGGATAATGTCTGTAAAAGGCTTTCATGGATAAAATCCCCCCATGATACAATCAGGCCTGTGTGTGTGTGTGTGTGTGTGTGTGTGTGTGTGTGTGTGTGTGTGTGTGTGTGTGTGTGTGTGTGTGTGTGTGAGCGTGTGTGTGTGTGTGAGAGCGTGTGTGTGTGTGTGTGTGTGTGTGTGTGCAAACAGCTGTCAGAGACACTGGGCACGAGGAATAACATATATCGTTTACTTTGCACCTCCCGTGTATTTCCACATGCAGGATATAGATACATATGAAGACAAATCTGCCATAAGATCAAATTGATCTAAAACATGAACAAAAGCAAGAAGAACTAAGCAATAAAAAAAGAGATCAACATCATTTTAATTTGTTCTTTTAGTCTTTCCGCTGTTAATCAGTACAGTAATTGTAAATTAATCACATCTTAGAATGTGGGCACACGATGAGGCCGGTATTATACAAATCACATTGTTCTTCTTGAACTGATGAAAGGACTATGAGAGAAAAGCAGAAAAGCCCAGCCTGACAGAGAATGTAGCATGAATTATCCCCAGACCTAAATGTAGAATCTTTGGAATAAAAACTTTTTCCCAATGGCTTTAGCCGAAGCACAGACTAGGCAATTCACCCAGTCTCAGGGGGAAAAGGGGGAAGACATATAGAACAGGAAGCTGACAAAGACATGGAGTAGCGGGGGATGAGACAACGAAAGAGGGAGAGCTACACCACAAGCTCAAGGCTTATACAAAACAACCACTAATTATACTAAGCTTACTTGCAGTATAAAGACTCCTTCACGAGACTATAGAGTGAAGAGAGAGAGAGAGAAAGAGGCAAAGAAATAAGATGGAGGGGATCATCTGACATCACCATTATGACCGATCCACTGTCACCTTTCGCCACCCTCCGTCCCTCCGCAATACCCAAACGTGAAGCTCGTAGGTGGCGTACTGAAGCGGGGCCACAGCCAGAACGCGTTTAGGCGAAGGGAGTGGAAACAGCTTGCACAGCAACACAGGCTACGTTACTCACCTCCCCTGTAGCTGCATTAAAAAGCTAATTAACGAGGGGAGTCTAATTGTTGTGACTTTGTCCCCAGTCCCCAAGGGATCTACTAAACTAGGTGGAGGCTGGGACGGGGGCTGCCCTCTGAGAGTTAGGTCACAGTTCAAAATCAAATAAAACTTTATCTGTCACATACGCCGAATACAACAGGTGTAGACCTTAATGTGAAATGCTTACTTACGAGCCCTTAATCAACAATGCAGTTCAAAAAATATTTACTAATTAAACTAAAGTAAAACATTTCAATAAAAAGTAACACAACATAAAGGTGGTACCGGTAACAAGTCAATGTGCGGGGGTACAGGTTAGTAAGGAGGCTCTATACAGGGGTACAGGTTAGTAAGGAGGCTCTATACAGGGGTACAGGTTAGTAAGGAGGCTCTATACAGGGGTACAGGTTAGTAAGGAGGCTCTATACAGGGGTACAGGTTAGTAAGGAGGCTCTATACAGGGGTACAGGTTAGTAAGGAGGCTCTATACAGGGGTACAGGTTAGTAAGGAGGCTCTATACAGGGGTACAGGTTAGTAAGGAGGCTCTATACAGGGGTACAGGTTAGTAAGGAGGCTCTATACAGGGGTACAGGTTAGTAAGGAGGCTCTATACAGGGGTACAGGTTAGTAAGGAGGCTCTATACAGGGGTACAGGTTAGTAAGGAGGCTCTATACAGGGGTACAGGTTAGTAAGGAGGTTCTATACAGGGGTACAGGTTAGTAAGGAGGCTCTATACAGGGGTACCGGTACCGAGTCAATGTGTAGGGGTACAGGTTAGTAAGGAGGCTTATGTGGATATATTGAAGCAACATCTCAAGACATCAGTCAGGAATTTAAAGCTTGGTCAGAAATGGGTCTTCCAAATGGACAATTACCCCAAGCATACTTCCAAATTGTGGCAAAATGGCTTAAGGACAACAAAGTCAAGGCATTGGAATGCCATCACAAAGACCTGACCTCAGGCCTACAAACCTGACTAAGTTACACCAGTTCTGTCAGCAGAAATGGGCCAAAATTCACCCAACTTATTGTGGGAAGCTTGTGGAAGGCTACCAGAAACGTTTGACCCAAGTTAAACAATTTAAAGGCAATGCTACCAAATACTAATTGAGTGTATGTAAACTTCTGACCCACTGGGAATGTGATGAAAGAAATAAAAGCTGAAATAAATAATTCTCTCTACTATTATTCTGACATTTCACATTCTTAAAATAAAGTGGTGATCCTAACTGACCTAAGACGGGATTTTTGCTAGGATTAAATGTCAGGAATTGTGAAAAACTGAGGTGTATGTAAACTTTCGACTTCAACTGTAGGTCCTGGATGGCAGGAAGCTTGGCCCCAGTGATGTACTGGGCCGTACCAATACCCTCTGTAGCACCTTACGTTCGGATGCCGAGCAGTTGCCTTACCAGGTGGTGATGCAACCGGTCAGGATGCTCTCGATGGTGCAGCTGTAGAACATTTTGAGGATCTGGGGACCCATTCAGTCTCCTGAGGGGGAAAGGTGTTGTCATGCCCTCTCCACGACTGTCTTGGTGTGTTTGGACCATGATAGTTTGTTGGTGATGTGGACACCAAGAAAACTCTCGTCCCGCTCCACTACAGCCCTGTCGATGTGAATGGGGGCGTGTTCGGCCCTCCTTTTCCTGTAGTCCACAATCATCTCCTTTGTCTTGCTCACATTGAGGGAGAGGTTGTTGTCCTGGCACCACACTGCCAGGTCTCTGACCTCCTCCTTATAGGCTGTCTCGTCGTTGTCTGTGATCAGGCCTACCACTGTTGTGTCGTCAGCAAACTTATTGATGGTGTTGGAGTTGTCCTTGGCCACACAGTCGTGGGTGAACAGGGAGTACAGGAGGGGGGGGATGGGAGAGGAGCAATAGAGGGAGACGATGGGAGAGGAGCGATAGAGGGAGACGATGGGAGAGGCGAGATAGAAGGAGACGTTGGACGAGGAGAGATAATGGGAGAGGAGAGATAGAGGAACACGGTGGGAGAGGAGCGATAGAGGGAGACAATGGGTGAGGCAAGATAGAAGGAGACGTTGGGAGAGGAGAGATAATGGGAGAGGAGAGATAGAGGGAGACGTGGGAGAGGAGAGATAGAAGGAGACGGTGGGAGAGGAGAGATAGAGGGAGAAGATGGGAGAGATGGACAGAAAGACAAAGCAGGGTGGAAGGAGACAGAGATGGTAGGTAAATAAGAATGAAGAATAAGAAGGGATGAAGGGAAGGGAACGGGGGATGGAGGGAAGGGAACGAGGGATGAGGGGAGGGAACGAGGGATGAGGGGAGGGAACGAGGGATGGAGGGGAGGGAACAAGGGATGGAGGGGAGGGAACGAGGGATGGAGGGAAGGGAACGAGGGATGGAGGGAAGGGAACAAGGGATGAGGGAAGGGAACGAGGGATGGAGGGAAGGGAACGAAGGATGAGGGAAGGGAACGAGGGATGGAGGGAAGGGAACGAGGGATGGAGGGAAGGGAACGAGGGATGGAGGGAAGGGAACGAGGGATGAGGGAAGGGAACGAGGGATGGAGGGAAGGGAACGAGGGATGGAGGGAAGGGAACGAGGGATGGAGGGAAGGGAACGAGGGATGGAGGGAAGGGAACGAGGGATGGAGGGAAGGGAACGAGGGATGAGGGAAGGGAACGAGGGATGAAGGAAAGGCCTGCGGTTATGGAACCCTGACCTGTTCATTGGACGTGCCACCTTGTCCCAGACCTGCTGTTTTCATCTCACTCTCACTCTTCCACACCTGCGCTCTATTGCACTGAAAAACCAAGTGACGCTCCTGATGTATTTACCTGTTGCAACCTCCACAACTACTTTTATTATTATTTGACCCTGCTGGTCATCTATGAACATTTGAACATCTTGGAGAAAGAACTGGCCTTAATGGCCATAAATTGTTATAATCTCCACCCGGCACAGCCAGAAGAGGACTGGCCACCCCTCAGAGCCTGGTTCCTCTCTAGGTTTCTTCCTAGGTTTTGCCTTTCTAGGGAGTTTTTCCTAGCCACCGAGCTTCTACATCTGCATTGCTTGCTGTTTGGGGTTTTAGGCTGGGTTTCTGTATAGCATTTTGTGACATCGGCTGATGTAAAAAGCGCTTTATAAATACATTTGATTGATTGAACGATGGACGGAGGGAATGGAACAAGGGAAGAAGCGAAGGGAACGAGGGATGGGGGGAAGGGAACAAGGGAGGAGGGAAGGGAACGAGGGATGGAGGGAAGGGAACGAGGGAACGAGGGATGGAGGGAGAAACATGCAGAGCGAGTTGGAGGACAGAGAGAGTGAGCGTTTCTGAAATGGAACAGAAAGAGAGGGAAAATGAAGGCAGTTAAAGCACTTTCATGGCCATCATTGAATGCCACGTACCCAACCATAGCAGGATAAAAGATGACAGCTTGGATGATGGAAAATTGCGGTACCATCCAATGAGAGACACTCAGCCCACTATGTCATCCAATAAAAAACACTCCCAGGCCTTCCCACTGTTCCTCTGCTATGCGCCCAGGAGGCCTCCCCACCATTCCCCAGCAGGTCTCCTCCACTTTTCGGGGTCCACATCAAAGCGTTATGCAATTTCAGAAGAATATCGCCCAGAGTGTGACAACAAAGGACGGTTTGTCAATCTGTTGGCGTCATGGAATATAAGATGAGAAAGGATGTTGGACTATAAATTACTAGCTTCTTTAGTGCAAAGATCGATCTTACCACATTGGGAGCAATTATGAAATCAAATCAAATCAAATGTTATTTGTCACATGCTCCGAATACAACAGCTGTACCTTACCGTAAAATGCTTACTTACGATGCTTACTCATTGACTTCCTCCCTCAGTCCTACCACCATTGTGTTGTCAGTCAACTTAATGATGGTGTTGGAGTCATGCTGGCTTTCACCACCAACCAAGTGAAGAGAGAGCTGGAGAGACTACATCAGTGGAAAGCGGCGGGCCCTGATGGCATCAGCCCAAGGGTGCCTAGGGTTTGTGCTGGCCAACTGAGTGGAATACTCCAGCGACCCTTCAACCTTAGCCTGAGCCTGGAAAGGGTCCCTGTGCTGTGGAAAACATCCTGCCTGGTCCCAGTGCCCAAGAAGGCGCACCCTACTGTCCTGAATGACTTCAGACCTGTGGCGCTAACATCCCACATCATGAAGACCCTGGAAAGGTTAGTCCTCGCTCACCTCAGACCCCTGGTGTGTACATCACTGGACCCCCTGCAGTTCGCATATCAGTGCAACATCGGGGTGGATGATGCAATCATCTGCCTTCTGCAGAGGGTCTACTCTCACCTGGACAACGCAGGTTGCACTGTGAGGGTTATGTTTTTTTGACTTCTCCAGTGCCTTCAACACCATTCAGCCCCTGCTACTGGGTGAGAAGATGAAGAGGATGAAAGTGGAAGCACCCTTAGTCTCCTGGGTCACGGACTACCTGACCGGTAGGCCACAATTTGTGCTGTGTGTCAGAATGGGCAGTGAGCAACACAGGGGCCCCCCAGGGGTCCTGTCCCCCTTCGTGTTCACCCTCTACACCTCGGACTTCAGATATAACTCTGAAACATGCCACCTACAGAAGTTCTCGGATGACTCCGCAATTGTTGGGTGCATAAGGGGTGGGCAGGAGGAAGAGTACAGGAGCACAATCAATGACTGTGTTGTGGTGTGAGCAGAACCACCGTCAGCTCAACATCAGCTAAACAAAGGAGATGGTGGTGGACTTCAGGAGAACCAAGGCCCAACTGACTGCAGTCCCTATACAGGGGATGGATGTGGAAATGGTTGGGTCATACAAGTTCCTGGGAGTCCATATGGACAACAGGCTGGAATGGTCTGGTAACACCGGGGCTCTGTACAAAAAGGGCCAGAGCCGACTCTACTTTCTGAGGAGGCTCAGGTCCTTCAACATGTGCAGTAAACTACTGCATACCTTCTACCAGTCTGTGGTGGCCAGTGCAATCTTTTTTGCAGTGGTGTGCTGGGGCGTAAACATAAAGGCCGGTGATGCTTCTCGGGTAAATAAGCTGATCAGGAAGGCTAGCTCTGTTCTGGGGATTAGCCTTGACACTCTAGAGGAGATGGCGGAGAGACGGATCCTGGCCAAACTGCATTTATCTGTAATTAAACCCTTCACTAAGGACTGTATTTTAAGGGAATTACTATTATTACCCTAATTATATCATACACACATTTAGCTATTTAAGTATCTCTTCCTGTCATTTACCCGTACAGTTAATGTAACCATGCAAAATATTCACTTACCTGTTCATTTAACCAGACTGTATATTAAGTAAACTATTATTGTTTTTTCGTAGCTGCTTGACAAAGAAATTTACTCTCGGGGATCAATAAAGTACCTACCTACCAATATACATACAGCGGGTGAAATAAGTATTGAACATGTCACCATTTTTCTCAGTAAATATATTTCCAAAGGTGCTATTGACATGACATTTTCACCAGATGTTGGTAACAACCCAAGTAATCCATACAGACAAAGAAACCAAAACAAATATGTTCAGAAATTAAGTTATGTGTAATAATGTGAAATGACACAGGGAAAAAGTATTGAACACACTTACTGATATTTATTTAATACTTTGTACAAAAGCCTTTGTTGGTAATGACAGCTTCAAGACGCCTCCTATATGGAGAAACTAGTCGCATGCATTGCTCTGGTGTGATTTTGGCCCATTCTTCCACACAAACAGTCTTCAAATCTTGAAGGTTCCGTGGGCCTCTTCTATGAATCTTGATCTTCAGTTCTTTCCATAGATTTTCAATGGGATTTAAGTCAGGTGATTGGCTGGGCCATTCTAGCAGCTTTATTTTCTTTCTTTGAAACCAATTGAGAGTTTCCTTGGCTGTGTGTTTGGGATCATTGTCTTGCTGAAATGTCCACCCTCGTTTCATCATCATCATCCTGGTAGATGGCAGCAGATTTTTGTCAAGAATGTCTCGGTAAATTTGCCCATTCATCCTTCCTTCAATTATGTGAAGTTTGCCAGTACCATTTGCTGAAAAGCAGCCCCACACCATGATGTTCCCACCTCCAAACTTCACTGTTGGTATGGTGTTTTTAGGGTGATGTGCAGTGCCAAACATGGTGTGTATTATGACATCCAAACAGTTCAATTTTTCTCTCATCTGACCACACTATATTCTCCCAGTATTTCACTGGCTTTTCCAAATGTTGTGCAGCAAACTTTAAACGAGCTTCAACATGCTTTTTTTTCAGCAATGGAGTCTTGCATGGTGAGCGTGCATACAGGCCATGGCGGTGGAGTGCATAACTTACTGTTTTCTTTGAGACAACAGTACCTGCTAATTGCAGGTCTTTTTGAAGCTCTCCACAAGTGGTCCTTGGCTCTTGGACAACTCTTCTGATTATTCTTTTCACTCCTCTGTCAGAAATCTTGCGAGGAGCACCTGGTCGAGGAAGATTTATGGTGAAATGATTGTCTTTCCACTTCCGTATTATGGCCCCAACAGTGCTTACTGGAACATTCAGAAGCTTAGAAATGCGCCTATAACCAATGCCATCATTATGTTTTGCAACAATTAGGTTGCGAAGGTCTTGAGACAGCTCTTTGCTTTTACCCATCATGAGATGTGTCTTTTGTGACACCTTGGCAATGAGACCTTTTTGTAGGCCATCAGTTGGGACTGAACCAGCTGATATTAATTTGCACTGACAGGGGGCTGGATTGCTTTTTAATTACTGATAGTTTTCAGCTGTTGTCTTGGCTTTCCATGCCTTTTTGCACCTCCCTTTCTTCATGTGTTCAATACTTTTTCCCTGTGTCATTTCACATTATTACACATAACTTAATTTCTGAACTTATTTGTTTTGGTTTCTTTGTTTGTATGGATTACTTGGGTTGTTAACAACATCTGTTGAACATTTCATGTCAATAGCACCTTTGGAAATATATTTACTGAGAGAAATGGTGACGTGTTCAATACTTATTTCACCCGCTGTATCTACCTATCTATCTCTACAAGCTTATAAAAAATACAGTAAGCCTAGAACCTCAAAAAGCTTATGAAAAATACAGTAAGCCTTATAAAGTTTATGAAAAATACAGTAAGCCTAGAACCTCAACAAGCTTATGAAAAATACAGTAAGCCTAGAACCTCAACAAGCTTATGAAAAATACAGTAAGCCTAGAACCTCAACAAGCTTATGAAAAATACAGTAAGCCTAGAACCTCAAGCTTTCCGCAAAACAATTGCTGGTATTTGTCAACTGCATCCTCATCCCTGTTGATAATGGAACTTTTGTTGAACCTTCAAATCAGAAGTGTGTGTTGCGGCAGCATATTAAGCCGAAGAGCGGAGGTAGGGGAACAGCATTTGAATGCACAAAATCCCTCCACCATACAAAAGCAACCCACATCAAGTGTGCCCAGGAGTTAAACCTAAAACCTGCCACAGAATCACCAGCCTTTTACTGTCGATTCGACACACCAGAGAAGACGGAACCAACAGCGGCCATCTAAATCACAATCTCTTCCATTTGACAGGACCGCACAACAACTGTGAGACAGAGACACCATTCAAGTGTTTCCCATGACCACTAACCATTCAGAGGCAGGTGCTGTTGTGGCATTCCTCGCTCACAAATGCTTCAGAAGAGGAGTACTTAGATACACAAGCTTGTTTTGTTAAGGGAGCGTGTCTGGACCTGCCACTTATCTGCTCGTTTATTTCCCATCAGAGGCAGGATTAAGGGCAGCAGTAGATTAAAGACGAGGAAGAGAGAGAAGGCGAGAGAGACAGGGAGATAGAGATACAGAGAGAGATAGAGTAAGGGAGAATAGACACAAGGAGAGAGAGAAAGAGAGGGATGGTGGGAGAGAGAAATAGAGGGATGGTGGGAGAGAAAGAGAGAGAGAGAAATGTGATTCTCTGATACTTCTAGCCGGCACAGGGGAGAGATTTCTGTCTAAGCCCATCTGTCTGCTGTAAGAACATTGAAAGACTGCTGCACTCACTCATGCCATACAGCCCATATAAATCACCACAGGACAGGATGCAACAGCCAGCACAATACCACACTTGTTTGATTTTGCTTTACACATCATCTTCTATTAAGATTATTTTGTTTCTGAGCTTTCTCTCAGATATAGGACAGACAATTCAAAACATACTTCAGTTTTTCCATTTGCATTGCCTTCAGAAAGTATTCACACCCCTTGACTTTTTAAGCATTTTATGTTACAAAGTGAGATTTACATGGTATTTAATTGTACTTTTATAATATATAAGAAAATGTGTCTGAGAATGATCAGGACAATTCAAAACAGCAGTGTACAAGTAGCGTGTAGCGTAGTGCTGTAGCGTAGTGCTGTAGCGTAGCGGTGTAGCGTAGCACTGTAGCGTAGCGCTGTAGTGCTGTAGCGTAGCGCTGTAGCGTAGCACTGTAGCAGCGCTGGTGCACTGAACCACGCTTGCCTGATGAAGTAGTATGTCCTCATTTGAAGAATGTTCTGGACCTTGAGCTGCATAATGTTCCTTTAGTTAGTGAAGTTTCACATAATGAGAGTGGTGGGCATACTGTCGGCAGAGCTCTACCTGTCCTAATGTCCTGCTCAAACGTATCTTCAGGGACAATGAAGATTTACTGAACTAAACTGAACATACCCAGGGAGATTGGTGAGAAGAATTATGCATATTTTCTGCTTGAAGCAGAAACAGGCCGTCAAAAGCGTTGTTGGAAGACTGTCCTAATTCAGTGTCTTGTGGTGATGCACACGCTTGTTGGTAGCATGTCGACAACATGGCCAGGTTCATCACTTGGGGTTTCGTCACAGGGGTTTCAGTGGATTTGAGGCTTCCCAGTGAATTTTGGGCCAGGCAGGACACGCTACACTGTACTCGGCTAACATACACCACGGAGAGCAATCGGCGCTTTAGCTCACTGGCCTCCTATGAACAGATGGATGCAATGGCCGCCACATTCAACCCCCCATAACCCCCCCCAAACAAGTCTTGCAATCTTGCCAGGGGCATCCTGGAAACCCATGAACTGTTGAGAATCTGTGTCTGTCCCTGACGAACAGAGACATCAATCCACCCACCCACCCACACCCATCCACACACCAACTTATCCACCCAACTACCCATACCCATCCACACAACACACCCACCCACCCACACCCATCCACACACCAACTTATCCACCCAACTACCCATACCCATCCACACACCCACCCACCCACCCACCCACACCCATCCACACACCAACTTATCCACCCACCCACCCACACCCACCCACACCCACCCACACCCACCCACCCACCGACCCACCCACCAACACCCAAACCCACACCCACCCACACCCACCCATCCACACACCTACCCACACCCACCCACCCACACCCACACCCACCCACCCACACCCATCCACACACCCACTCATCCACACACCCACCCACACCCATCCACACACCCACCCACACCCACACACCCACACCCATCCACACACACACCCACCCACACCCACCCACCCACACACCCACAACCATACACCCACCCACCCACCCGCCCACCCCCACCCACCCACACCCACCCACCCATCCACACACCCACCCACCCACCCACCCACACCCACACCCATCCACACACCCACCCACACCCACCCACCCACTCACCCACCCACCCACACCCACACCCACACCCACCCTTGTTTTCATTTATTTTTCTTCTTCGTCTGTCTCTGACGGTGAGCTGTGCTCCACCTACGTACTGCAGGGATGAATGAAAGGAAGAGAGACGAGAGAGAGAGAGAGGCATCTGTTGGAGCCCATTGTGTCTAGTTGATTGCTCCCAAAGAATGTTCCCCGGGCCACACACACTTTAGTCATATCTTTACATGAAATACTGAAAGCCGAGCTGGCAGGAAGAGAGGCTGTAGCAGATAGAACACACTGATGCTACATGCAGAGAAAATAATCAAGCAAAATGAGTCATGCAAGCAGTTCTGGAGATAGCATGCCTTTACTGTAATAAAACATGTCCTGTACATGACATAAATACTAATGTCAGTAACATCTTTTTTTACAGTAAATAACTGTATTGTTTTATGATTGTTGTAGCTAAAATGTATCTCTGGTCTCGGAGATTAGGTAGTGATAAAAATAACTCATCATGACCAAATCATCACAAATTATTAATAGCATGCCATGCAAGAAGAAGGTGTAATGAAATAATGTAAATTCAAGCTGAACCAACCTGCATTATCACTTTGATAAGTATTCATTATTCACTGGGGATAATGGGGAAGATGGGCTACACCTGCAGGGGGGTGGAGACAATCACAAAGACAGGTGAAACAGATCAGGGTGTGACAATTCAATGATTTAAGCATGTATCCTATCGTAGTCCGACACTTTTACATATGAAAAGTCACATTTACAACGGTAATAAACATCTAAGTCACGTTTACGATAATAAACATAATCTAAGTCACGTTTACAACAATAATAAACATCTAAGTCACATTTACAATGATAATAAACATCTAAGTCATGCTTACGATAATAAACATAATCTAAGTCACGTTTACAACAATAATAAACATCTAAGTCACGTTTACAACGGTAATAAACATCTAAGTCACATTTACAACGATAATAAACATCCAAGTCACGTTTACAACGATAATAAACATAATCTAAGTCACATGTGCAACTAATAAAAATGATCTAAGTCACAAGTTCAACGATAATAAACAATCTAAGTCACATTTACAACGAAAGACATCTAAGTCACGTTTACAATGATAATAAACATCCAAGTCTCGTTTACAATGACAATAAACATCTTCTCATGCTTTTTTATTTGCTCAGAAATGTCTTCCACCCAATTTCCAGGGCAGTGGATTCCGTTCTGCTCTGCTCTTGTGTAATGTTGAGAGTAACATTTGCGGATCACTGTGCCATATGGTGGCATTGATCAAGGGCAGATACTGTGGCTGGCACTGGTCCCTTTCCTGTGGCACAGCCTCAGTCCACTTGAATTGTAATTCGTGCTACTGGACGCAAAGCCTTCCCTTCTCTTCCCATCAGGAAGCATACAATGCACCCGACACATCTCAGTGCTACTCTACAGTGCAGTACACGTTCCAGCAATTTAGAAAAACCCTCATTTAAAATCTCCAAACTCAATCTTATGAGTGGTGAGAGACAGACACTGGCGGACCTTTTTATCAGTGAGAAAAAGTTTGAGCCGCTAGAAACCTCAAGGGAAAAAAAACTCCAGCGATGCCGTAGTAACTTCAAACTGTTGGATTGGGTTCTCTTGCGTCCTTTGGGTTAAATAGTCAAGACGCTCATTAGTGAGTATTTACTGCCTCCGCTAATAAGCGCCAGCCTTTCTCTTGGCAACATGGCAGAGTCCACTTCTCTTCAAAGAGAACAGGGCTTTCAGAGGAGGGCTGCTGAAGGACCCCACCGATGGTGAGGCAGTCTGGACTGGGTCCTGAACAGGTGCAAGAGCAGTAGGTAGCCCGAGTAGGTGCCCACTAGAAAAGGAGAGAGGTAACCAGCGGACACTTTTGTAAAGAGCTCATCAGTAAGTCTAGTGAGGCTTCAGTGGGGAGATGGGAGGAATTCACTGCTTCTCTGCTTCATAATGTAGTCTATTCTCACTTGGGAAGTGTGTTTGAACTTTCCTTTGATCCAAGTCGGTACAAATCTTTCTGATGTGATCCTGGAGCGTAGGTATTACTTCTCAGGAAATGCTAGTATTGACCGGTTGTTACGGTGCGACCATTTTACTCCAATATAAGCTGAAATATTTAGCTGTGGTACCTGGACTTTTAATTCAGGAGCACCAGTGTGCCTAGAAAAATTAAGGATTCTAGCTTTATTACCTCAAATACCTTTCATTGTGCTCCTAAATTTGTTTGTGTGCACCTACATTTTTCAACTTCGGCACACACGTGTGCCTTGTTAAAAAGGTCAACTTAGAGACCTATTTACACAGACCATTCCCATTGACTCTTTGAGCATTCCTCAACAAATGATGTCACAAATTCTAATTCTGTCCAAGTTCTTTTGGGATGTTGACTGCCACAACCTCAAACTAGAACAACGGACAAGAAACATTGCTAGAACGTCCAGGGAACGTTTCCAATTGAGTGTTATGTTCCAGAAACATCGCCTCTGTCAATGCCATGTTCTATTAAAATCAAATCTTATTAATCAAATACAATTTTATTTGTCACAATCTTTGTAAACAATGTGTAGACTAACAGTGAAATGCTTACTTACAGGCCCTTCCCAACAATGCAGAGAGACAAACAGAAATATAATAGAAAAATAATAACACAAGGAATAAAAACACAATGAATTAAAATAACTTGGCTATATACAGGGGGTAACAGTACCAAGTCGATGTTCAGGGGTATGAGGTAAGTGAAGCAGAAACACTACATGACCAAAAGTATGTTGACAGCCTCCACTCTCCTAGGCTTTCCACTAGATTTCGGAACATTTCTGTGGGGACTTGCTTCCATTTAGCCACAAAATAATTAGTGAGGTCAGGTACTGATGTTGGGTGAATAGGTCCGGCTCACTGTCAGTGTTACAATTAATACCAAAGGTGTTAGATTGGGTTGAGGTCAGGGCTCTGTGCAGGCCAGTCAAGTTCTTCCACACCGATCTCGACAAACCATTTCTCTATGGACCTCGCTTTGTGCACTGGGGCATTGTCATGCTGAAACCGGAAAGGGCCTTCCCCAAACTGTTGCCACAAAGTCGGAAGCACAGAATTGTCTAGAATGGCAGTAGCGTTAAGACTTCACTTCACTGGAACTAAGGGGCCTAGCCTGAACCATGAAAAACAGCCCCAGACTATTATTCCTCCTCCACCAAACTTTACATTGCTGCGGGCACTGTGCATTCGGGCAGGTAGCGTTCTCCTGGCATCCGCTAAACCCAGATTTGTGCTTCGGACTTCCAGATGGTGAAGCGTAATTCATCACTCCAGAGAACGTCTTTCCACTGCTCCAGAGTCCAATTGTGGCGAGCTTTACACCACTCTAGCCGACGCTTGGCATTGCGCATACCGATCTTAGGCTTGTGTGCGGCTGCTCGGCGATGGAAACCCATTTCATTAAGCTCCCGATGAACAAGCCATAGTGGCGAAATAATTACAATTTAGCATTAACACTGGACTGATAGATTTGCAGATGATGATGTGCAAATAGAGATACTGGAGTGCAAATGAGCAAAGAAATAACAATATGGGGATGAGGTAGTAAGGTGGGCTATTTACAGATGGGCTGTGTACAGGTGCAGTGATCGGTAAGCTGCACTGACAGCTGATGCTTAAAGTTAGTGAGGGAGATGGTAGTCTCCAGCTTCAACAATTTTTGCAATTCGTTCCAGTCATTGGCAGCAGAGAACTGAAAGGAATGGCGGCCAAAGGAGGTGTTGGCTTTGGGGATGACCAGTGAAATATACCTGCTGGAGCACATGCTACGGGTGGGTGTTGCTATGGTGACCAGAGAGCTGAGATAAGGCGGGGATTTACCTAGCAAAGACTTATAGATGACCTGGAGCCAGTGGGTTTGGCGACAAATATGTAGTGAGGGCCAGCCAACGAGAGCATACAGGTCGCAGTGGTGGGTAGTATATGGGGCTTTGGTAACAAAACAGATTGCACTGTGATAGACTACATCCAATTTGCTGAGTAGAGTGTTGGAGGCTATTTTGTTAATGACATCGTCGAAGTCAAGGATCGGTAGGATAGTCAGTTTTACGAGGGCATGTTTGGCAGCATGAGTGAAGGAGGCTTTGTTGCGAAATAGGAACTCGATTCTAGATTCAATTTTGGATTGGAGAAGCTTAATGTGAGTCTGGAAGGAGAGTCTACAGTCTAAGCCGACGCTTGGCATTGCGCATGCCGATCTTAGGCTTGTGTGCGGCTGCTCGGCAATGGAAACACATTTCATGAATCTCCCGATTAACAGTTCTTGTGCTGACGTTGCTTCCAGAGACAGTTTGGAACTCGGTAGTGAGTGTTGCAACCGAGGACAGACTATTTCTACGCGCTACGCACTTCAGCACTCGGCGTTTCCAGTTCTGTGAGCTTGTGTGGCCTACCACTTCGCAGCTGAGCCGTTGTTCATAGGTGTTCCTCTTGTCCAGATGGGCGAGGGTAGTGTGGAGTGCAATAGAGATTACGTCATCTGTGAATCACATTGATGTTCTATTTATGTCATTGTTCAATGTTCAAGGAATGTCCCCTCAAAACCTTTGAACAGAACAGTCCAGAAATGTTCTGGAGGCCAAAAATTGTTAAGCGGTGGGACATATTTCAAGACATCATCTAAAGACTTTGTGAGGGTAAATCAGGTCTTCCTGCCATTGAAGAATACAGGCTGCTACAGTTTTACAGAACACAGCTGCAGCCACATCTTACAGAAACATTAGAACATAGCAGAGTGTACCACTTCAGTGATTGGGTCTTAACAACATGGGACGAGAGGAAACCACGACCCAGCTGGGAGAGGAAGGAGGGAGAATGAACATGCTAACTGTAGTACAGACACAGACAGACAGACAGACAGACAGACAGAGACACACACACACACACACAACCACACACACACACACACACACACACACACACACACACACACACACACACACACACACACACAGGACATGCACCACTCAGGGTCAACATAGCTTGTCTTATCATAGAAGGTTTCCTCCATAACATCCTTCAAGACAGTGGACTGGAGTTGGAAAACAGTGCTCTAATGGAAAGATCTTGCATACTCCTTGCATTCTCTCTCATCGTCTCCTTCTCAAAACCCATTGGATGAGAAAGCCAGAGGTCCCACCCCTCTGATCATCTCCTCCAATGGGGTTAGAGAAGGAGACGAGGAGAGAGATCTTCATTATACCAAAGGCAGTATGTGGTGGAAATCCAACTTGGAGAGAGAGGATAAAATGGAAAGAAACCTCGTTTAGTCCCCTCAGTATAGTAGAAACCTCCCTTCAGTATAGTAGAAACCTCCCTTCAGTATAGTAGAAACCACCCTTAGTCTCTTCAGTATAGTAGAAACCTCCCTTAGTCCTGTCAGTATAGTATAAACCTCCCTTCAGTATAGTAGAAACCTCCCTTAGTCCCTTTAGTATAGTAGAAACCTCCCTTAGTCCCTTTAGTATAGTAGAAACCTCCCTTAGTCTCTTCAGTATAGTAGAAACCTCCCTTAGTCTCTTCAGTATATTAGAAACCTCCCTTAGTCCCGTCAGTATAGTAGAAATCTCCCTTAGTCCCGTCAGTATAGTAGAAATCTCCCTTAGTCCCGTCAGTATAGTAGAAATCTCCCTTAGTCCCGTCAGTATAGTAGAAATCTCCCTTAGTCTCTTCAGTATATTAGAAACCTCCCTTAGTCCCGTCAGTATAGTAGAAATCTCCCTTAGTCCCGTCAGTATAGTAGAAATCTCCCTTAGTCCCGTCAGTATAGTAGAAATCTCCCTTAGTCTCTTCAGTATATTAGAAACCTCCCTTAGTCCCGTCAGTATAGTAGAAATCTCCCTTAGTCCCGTCAGTATAGTAGAAATCTCCCTTAGTCCCGTCAGTATAGTAGAAATCTCCCTTAGTCCCGTCAGTATAGTAGAAATCTCCCTTAGTCCCGTCAGTATAGTAGAAATCTCCCTTAGTCCCGTCAGTATATGGCAACTCTCTCCAGATGACATCATTGGGCGAAAGTAGGATTTGTCCTATTAAAGGTGAAGTAGGATTTGGATGCCGTTGCTACTGTTATGCCAATGTTTCCATTAAACGCTAAACTGGGTTAACTAGGATCGGCGGAATTTCTATTAAAAGCGAATCAGGATAAACCGAAGGCACTTGGAGACCAGACAGTGTCTCATCTCTACAACACACACACACACACACACACACACACACACACACACACACACACACACACACACACACACACACACACACATCCCCCATCTCCTGTGTACTCTCATACACCATTCCGCCCACACACACACCGAAACGGCGGTGTTGGGAAGGAGAACGGAGACGTGTTACCCCCCGTGGAATGCTGAAACCCACGCAGGGCCATGTGTGGATGCCAGAGGCTGCCCAGACAGAGGCCAGAATGGCATATGGTTGGAATCTGTACCGAGCCATGCCAGACCTCGCTCTGTGGTGCAGTGCCATCACTATCAGTCTTCCTATCTCTCCTTTCACTCTCTCTGACTGATGTATACACACCAATATGCATAAAGACACACATCAACATAGACTAAACATACTTAATATATGCCTAAACATTGCATACAAATAGGCACAGATGAACATGTGACCCAACACACACAAACTCCAAAACGCATTGACACACACGCAGACACACGCACACACAGGGAGAGCATAGCTGTTAGCATGGGGAGTCACAGCGGGCTGCCAGTCTTTAAATTTATTTTTATTTCACCTTTATTTAACCAGGCAGGCCAGTTGAGAACTAGTTCTCATTTACAACTGTGACCTGACCAAGACAAAGCAAAGCAATGCGACAAAAACACAGAGTTACACATGAGAATAAACAAACGTACAGTCAAAACACATTAGAAAATCTATATACAGTGTGTGCAAATGTAGTAAGATTAGGAAGGTAAGGCAATAAATAGGCCAAAGTGGCAAAATAATTACAATTTAGCATTAACACTGGACTGATAGATGTGCAGATGATGATGTGCAAATAGAGATACTGGGGTGAAAATGAGCTAAGAAATACCAATATGGGGATGAGGTAATAGGTTGGGCTATTTACAGATGGGCTATATACAGGTGTAGTGATCGGTAAGCTGCACCTACAGCTGATGCTTAAAGTTAGTGAGGGAGATGGTAGTCTCCAGCTTCAACGATTTTTGCAATTCGTTCCAGTCATTGGCAGCAGAGGACTGAAAGGAATGGCGGCCAAAGGAGGTGTTGGCTTTGGGGATGACCAGTGAAATATACCTGCTGGAGCACATGCTACGGGTGGGTGTTGCTATGGTGACCAGCGAGCTGAGATAAGGCGGGGATTTACCTAGCAAAGACTTATAGATGACCTGGAGCCAGTGGGTTTGGCGACGAATATGTAGTGAGGGCCAGCCAACGAGAGCATACAGTTCGCAGTGGTGGGTAGTATATAGGGCTTTGGTAACAAAACGGATTGCACTGTGATAGACTACATCCAATTTGCTGAGTAGAGTGTTGGAGGCTATTTTGTTAATGACATCATCGAAGTCAAGGATCGGTAGGATAGTCAGTTTTACGAGGGCATGTTTGGCAGCATGAGTGAAGGAGGCTTTGTTTGAGAAATAGGAACTCGATTCTAGATGTAATTTTGGATTGGAGAGTTCTAGAAGGAGAGTCTACAGTCTAACCCTAGGTATTTGTAGGTGTTCACATATTCTAAGTCACATACCCGTCGAGAGTAGAGATGATAGTCTGGCGGGCGGGGGCGGGCAGCGTTCGATTGAAGAGCATGCATTTAGTTTTACTAGCATTTAAGAGCATTTGGAGGCCACGGATGGAGTGTTATATGGCATTGAAGCTCATTTGGAGGTTTGTTAACACAGTTTCCAAAGAAGGGCCAGATGTATACAGAATGGTGTCGTCTGCGTAGAGGTGGACCAGAGAGATACCAGCAGCAAGAGCGACATCATTGATATATACAGAGAATAGAGTCGGCCCAAGAATTGAACCCTGTGGCACCCCCATAGAGACTGCCAAAGGTCCGGAGAACAGGCCCTCCGATTTGACACACTGAACTCTATCTGAGAAGTAGTTGGTGAACCAGGCGAGGCAGTCGTTTGAGAAACCAAGGCTATTGAGTCTGCCGATAAGAATGCCTTGGCAAGGTCGATGAAGACAGTTGCACAGTACTGTCTTTTATCGATGGCAGTTATGATATCGTTTAGGACCTTGAGCGTGGCTGAGGTACACCCATGACCAGCTCGGGAACCAGATTGCAAATGGTCGGTGATCTGTTTGTTAACTTGGCTTTAGAAGACTTTAGAAAAGCAGGGCAGGATGGATATAGGTCTGTAACAGTTTGGCTCTAGAGTGTCTCCCCCTTTGAAGAGGGGGATGACCGCGGCAGCTTTCCAGTCTCTAGGGATCTCAGATGATGCGAAAGAGAGGTTGAACAGGCTAGTAACAGGGGTTGCAACAATTGCAGCGGATCATTTTAGAAAGAAAGGGTCCATATTGTCTAGCCCAGCAGATTTGCAGCTTTTTCAGAACATCAACTATCTGAATTTGGGTAAAGGAGAAGCGGGTGGGGCTTGGGCAAGTTGCTGGGGGTGGTGCAGAGCTGTTGGCCGGGGTAGCCAGGTGGAAAGCATGGCCAGCCATAGCAAAATGCTTATTGTAATTCTCAATTATTTATTGGGGGTGTTTCCTAGCCTCAGTGCAGTGGGCAGCTGGGAGGAGGTGCTCTTATTCTCCAAAACGTTTTGGAATTAGTGCTACAGGATGCAAATTTCTGTTTGAAAATTATTATATTATATCGGTTCCTGACTTCCCTGAAAAGTTGCATATCGCGGGGGCTATTCGATGCTAATGCAGTACGCCACAGGATGTTTTTGTGCTGGTCAAGGGCAGTCAAGTCTGGAGTGAACCAAGAGCTATATCTGCGTCTGAAGAGTGGAGGGGGATATGTAATCAATCTATCTGTATTGGACAGATGCTCACGATCAGCCTTCTGAGTCTGAATAGACAGGATGGCTATGGAGGGCGAATACAGACAGGCACACACACAATGAAAATAAATACCCTCTCTCACTCACTCACTCACTCACTCACTCACTCACTCACTCACTCACTCACTCACTCACTCACTCACTCACTCACTCACTCACTCACTCACTCACTCACTCACTCACTCACTCACTCACTCACTCACTCACTCACTCACTCACTCACGCAGACACACACAAATCCTTTTTTACCATTTCTTATTGAAATATTGTGGATTGTGACTGCAAGGTCATCAGTGTGATGTGGGTGAGACGTTGTCGCAGTGTCAGTTGTGACGGTGGCGGCAGCAGTTCGCCGGTAGTCTTACTCCTCAAGCAGTGAACTGGAAGTTTCCTTTCAAGGATCTGGGCCAACTCTCGTCTCCAAGGAGACCAGCCAAAGGGGAGGAGTCTACAATAAAGCAATTTGAAATTACAAAAGTATGGAGAAGCAGACCATAGAAATTCATACAAATTAGAATAAGGCACGCAAAATATGTTAAATAAAAGATCACAGCAAATTCTAAATAAGGCAGAAATACACAAAAATAAGTCTGGTCTCCAATTGGGTAAACTAGGGAGAACCATGACATAGACTGACCAGGTGAGTCCAGCTGAAAGCTATGATCCCTTATTGATGTCACTTGTTAAATCCACTTCAATCAGTGTAGATGAAGGGGAGGAGACAGTTTAAAGAAGGATTTGAGACATGGATTGTGTATGTGTGCTATTCAGAGGGTGAATGTGCAAAACAAAAGATGTAGTGCCTTTGAACTGGGTATGGTAGTAGGTGCCAGGGGCTGCGGCTTGTGTCAAGAACTGCAACGCTGCTGGGTTTTTCACGCTCAACAGTTTCTTGTGTGAATCAACAATAGTCCACCACCCAAAGGACATCCAGCCAACTTGACACCGGTGAGAGGCATTGAAGTCAACATGGGGCCAGCATCCCTGTGGAATGATTGACATCTTGTAGAGTCCATGCCCTGACGAATTGAAGCTGTTTTGAGGGCAAAAGGGGAGGGAGGGGGTGCAATTCAATATTAGGAAGGTGTTCTTCATTTGTTTGCTCAAGGAGCAAGCAACATGGGTGTATGCATTAGTACGCACAATAGCAAAACACTTGAAGTCTCTTAGTCTTGGTCAGAGTAAGTCAACTAGTTTGCACTCCTATTCCCTATTAAGTGCACTACTTTTGACAAGGGCCAATAGGGTTCTGGTCAAACGTAGTGTCGCTATAGGGTATAGGGTGGCATTTGGGACGCAGGTATAGTGCAGTGATTGTGGGGGAACAGCCTGAGCAGGGATGCAGCAGTGATTGTGGTTATGGGGCACCTGTGGGCAGTAGTATTTCAAATCATATTTGTCACATGTGCTGAATACAACAGATGCCTACCTACAAGCCCTTAATCAATAATACAGTTCAAGCAATAGAGTTAAGATAATATTTGCTAAATACAGCGGGTGAAATAAGTATTGAACACGTCACCATTTTTCTCAGTAAATATATTTCCAAAGGTGCTATTGACATGAAAGTTTCACCAGATGTTGGTAACAATCCAAGTAATCCAAGAAACCAAAACAAATAAGTTCAGAAATTAAGTTATGTGTAATAATGTGAAATGACACAGGGAAAAAGTATTGAACACATGAAGAAAGGGAGGTTCAAAAAGGCATGGAAAGCCAAGACAACAGCTGAAGACTATCAGTAATTAAAAAGCAATCCAGCCCGTCATTGTAAATATGAATTTGTTCTTAACTGACTTGCCTAGTTAAATAAAGGTTATATAAAAAAATTAATAGGTCCTGAATGGCAAGACGCACTGTAGATGGTACAGCTGAAGAACTTTGAGAATCTGGGGACCCATGACAAATCTTTTCAGTCTCCTAAAGGGGGAAAAGGTGTTGGCGTGCCTCATCACGACTGTCTTAGGGTGTGTGTGGACCATGATAGTTTGTTGGTGATGTGGACAGCAAGGAACTTGAAACTCTCAACTCACTCCACTACAGCTCCGTCAATGTTAATGTTCGGCCCTCCTTTTCCTGTAGTCCACGATCAGAGCCTTTGTCTTGCTCACATTGAGGGAGAGATTGTTGTCCTCGTTGTTGGTGATCACTGTTGTGTCGTCAGCAAACTTAATGAGTAGTGCCTGGCCATGCAGTCATGGGTGAACAGGGATTACAGGAGGGAACTAAGCACGCACCCCTGAGGGGCCCCCATGTTGAGGATCAACGTGGCAGATGTGTTGTTGCCTACCCTTACCACCTGGGGGCGGCCTGTCAGAAAGTC
The DNA here is from genome assembly GCA_023634145.1 of Thymallus thymallus. Lineage (NCBI taxonomy): Eukaryota > Metazoa > Chordata > Actinopteri > Salmoniformes > Salmonidae > Thymallus > Thymallus thymallus. Next base: position 31,994,004 of record CM042400.1, read on the forward strand.
CAGGATCCAGTTGCAGAGGGAGGTGTTTAGTCCCAGGGTCCTTAGCTTAGTGATGAGCTTTGTGGACACAATGGTGTTGAATACTGAGCTGTAGTCAATGAACAGCGTTCTCACATAGGTTTTCCTTTTGTGCAGGTGGGAAAGGGCAGTGTGGAGTGCGATTGAGATTGCGTCATCTGTGGATCTGTTGGGGCGGTATGCGAATTGGAGTGGGTCTAGGGTTTCCGGGATGATGGTGTTGATGTTTGTCATGACCAGCCTTTCAAAGCACTTCATGGCTACCGACGTGAGCGCTACGGGACGGTAATCATTTAGGCAGGTTACCTTCGCTTTCTTGGGCACAGGGACTATGAAACATGTAGGTATTACATACTTAGTCAGGGAGAGGTTGAAAATGTCAGTGAAGACACTTGCCAGTTGTTCCACGCATGCTCTGAGTACACCTCCTGGTAAAGGTCTTGCTCACATCGGCTAAGGAGAGTGTGATCACACAGTCGTCCGGAACAGCTGGTGCTCTCATGCATGCTTCAGTGTTGCTTGCCTCGAAGTGAGCATAAAAGTCATTTAGCTCATCTGGTAGGCTCGCGTCACTGGGCAGCTCGCGGCTGGGTTTTCCTTTAAAGTACGTAATAGTTTGCAATCCCTGCCACATCCGACGAGCTTCAGAGCCGGTGTAGTAGGATTCAATCTTAGTCCTCTATTGACGCTTTGCCTGCTTGATGGTTAGTCTGAGGGCATATCGGGATATCTTATAAGCATCCGGATAAGTGTCCCACTCCTTGTAAGCGGCAGCTCTAGCCTTTAGCTCGGTGCGGATGTTGCCTGTAATCCATGGATCTGGTTGGGATATGTACGCACGGTAAATGTGGGGACAACGTCGTCTATGTACTTATTGATGAAGCCAGTGACTGAGGTGGTATACTCCTCAATGCCATTGGATGAATCCCGGACCACATGCCAGTCTGTGTGAGTAAAACAGTCCTGTAGCGTAGTATCCACGTCATCTGACCACTTCCGTATGGAGCGAGTCACTGGTACTTTCTGCTTTAGTTTTTGCTTCTAAGCAGGAATCAGGAAGATATAATTATGGTAAGATTTGCCAAATGGAGGGCGAGGGAGAGCTTTGTGTGCATCTCTGTGTGTGGAGTTTTTGTGTGGTGCCTATAGTGATAATGGGTGGCATAGATGTGGGGAAAGAGAGGAATTCTTCACCCTCATATGAGCAACTTTTATTACAAATCACGTAATATAAAAAGGTAGGCTGCATGAAGACATGAGTCAACTTGGTAGAAAACTCTGAAATCACAGGTGGTGTTTTCAGAAGGCCAAAATATGTGATATGTATAGGTCTAACTTCTAACAATTCACTACTGTTCACAACACTATACCCCTCCCCCAGTAATTACAATTGAATAAGTATTTTCTTATTGTGTGTGTGTCGTTCCCAAGCTGTTAAGTGTGTAGCTTCACAGGGACCTGACAGGCAGAATATTCCCACAAGCTAATGTCTAATTAATTAGACTGCTGTTCGCAACCACCGCTACCCTCCTACCCCCAGCCCCCCCCCCCCCCCCCCTGCCACCCCTTCCCTCGTTTCCTGCCTACCCCCCAGTCTCCCAAGTTAAAACGAGGATAATCAGATCCACTGGGACACCTTAAACCCCCCCCCCCACCACCACCTCTCCTCCCTTCTCCTCCTCTGCCTTTAAGTCTGCTAAATCCCCTCCCAAATCTATCCGGCCAGAAAAGCACTCAGTTGATTTGCTTATTCACACCCGTTAAAAGATCACATATGGACGAACCATAATGCTGATTAAGAAAGGAATGGTTGGCCAGTTTATTAAGGTCATGGTCATTATGGGGAATATCTTGATACTGCCTCTAGATAGCTCACCGGAGGGACTGTTCCCCTGTCTCTCTCTCATTAACCTTATCATGTTACACAGCAAAGGGAGGCCTGAGAGTTGGAGCTTTTTTCAATGTGATGTCAGGGGATTGCTGACTACAAATCCCAGTTTACACCAGGGGGGAATTAGCCTCAGTCTCAGATGAAGGGTCTGACCCGGGTTTGTTCTGGGGGCCAGATTAAAGAGAATGGCCATCACGCCATCTCCTGTAGTAAGAGACAAAGATACTCACTCACAGAATCTCACACACACACACACACACACACACACACACACACACACACACACACACACACACACACACACACACAAACACCTGTACTCACATACAGTTGAAGTCAGAAGTTTACATACACCTTAGCCAAATACATTTAAACTCAGTTTTTCACAATTCCTGACATTTAATCCTAGTAAAAATTCCCTATCTTAGGTCAGTTAGGATCACCACTTTATTTTAAGAATGTGAAATGTCAGGATAATAGTAGAGAGAATGATTTATTTCAGCTTTTATTTCTTTCATCACGTTCCCAGTGGGTCAGAAGTTTACACACACTCAATTAGTATTTGGTAGCATTGCCTTTAAATTGTTTAACTTGGGTCAAATGTTTTGGGTAGCCTTCCACAAGCTTCCCACAATAAGCTGGGTGAATTTTGGCCCATTCCTCCTGACAGAACTGGTTTAACTGAGTAAGGTTTGTAGGTCTCCTTGCTCGCACACGCTTTATCTAGCATTTGATCCAAGTTAAACAATTTAAAGGCAGTGCTACCAAATGCTAATTGAGTGTGTGTAAACTTCTGACCCACTGGGAATGTGATGAAAGAAATAAAAGCTGAAATAAATCATTCTCTCTACTATTATTCTGACATTTCACATTCTTAAAATAAAGTGGTGATCCTAACTGACAGGGTACATGAGCTGAATTTTTACTAGGATTAAATGTCAGGAATTGTGAAAAACTGAGTTTAAATGTATTTGGCTAAGGTGTATGTAAACTTTCGACTTCAACTGTATGTATATATATATATAAAATGGTGTGTTTAGACAGTACAGACAGTATATTAATAGAAAAGGTGTGTACAGCAGTAGTTATATAGGATGAGCCTTGACTAGGATTCTGTGCATATACTGTAAATATGAAGTGGGTAAAACAATGTGTAAATATTATTAAAGTGACCGGTGTTCAATAACTATGTACATAGGGCAGCAGTCTCTAAGGTGTGGGAATGAGCACATTGCATTTTAGTTACACTGTTTATACACACTGTGTATTTATATACTGGATTCTTGACATTGCTCACTGTAATATATCTACTGCTGTACATATCACTACTAGTAATCATTTTCAGTGTATACAGTGGGAGAACAAGTATTTGATACACTGCCGATTTTGCAGGTTTTCCTACTTACAAAGCATGTAGAGGTCTGTAATTTTTATCATAGGTACACTTCAACTGTGAGAGACGGAATCTAAAAAATCCAGAAAATCACATTGTATGATTTTTAAATAATTAAATTGCATTTTATGGCATGACATAAGTATTTGATCACCTACCAACCAGTAAGAATTCCGGCTCTCACAGACCTGTTAGTTTTTCTTTAAGAAGCCCTCCTGTTCTCCACTCATTACCTGTTTGAACTCGTTACCTGTATAAAAGACACCTGTCCACACACTCAATCAAACAGACTCCAACCTCTCCACAATGGCCAAGACCAGAGAGCTGTGTAAGGACATCAGGGATAAAATTGTAGACCTGCACAAGGCTGGGATGGGCTACAGGACAATAGGCAAGCAGCTTGGTGAGAAGGCAACAACTGTTTGCGCAATTATTAGAAAATGGAAGAAGTTCAAGATGACGGTCAATCTCCCTCGGTCTGGGGCACCATGCAAGATCTCACCTCGTGGGGCATCAATGATCATGAGGAAGGTGAGGGATCAGCCCAGAACTACACGGCAGGACCTGGTCAATGACCTGAAGAGAGCTGGGACCATAGTCTCAAAGAAAACCATTAGTAACACACTACGCCGTCATGGATTAAAATCCTGCAGCGCACGCAAGGTCCCCCTGCTCAAGCCAGCGCATGTCCAGGCCCGTCTGAAGTTTTCCAATGACCATCTGAATGATCCAGAGGAGGAATGGGAGAAGGTCATGCGGTCTGATGAGACAAAAATAGAGCTTTTTGGTTTAAACTCCACTCGCCGTGTTTGGAGGAAGAAGAAGGATGAGTACAACCCCAAGAACACCATCCCAACTGTGAAGCATGGAGGTGGAAACATCCTTCTTTGGGGATGCTTTTCTGCAAAGGGGACAGGACGACTGCACCGTATTGAGGGGAGGATGGATGGGGCCATGTATCGCAAGATCTTGGCCAACAACCTCCTTCCCTCAGTAAGAGCATTGAAGATGGGTCGTGGCTGGGTCTTCCAGCATGACAACGACCCGAAACACACAGCCAGGGCAACTAAGGAGTGGCTCCGTAAGAAGCATCTCAAGGTCCTGGAGTGGCCTAGCCAGTCTCCAGACCTGAACCCAATAGAACATCTTTGGAGGGAGCTGAAAGTCCGTATTGCCCAGCGACAGCCCCGAAACCTGAAGGATCTGGATGGAGGAGTGGACCAAAATCCCTGCTGCAGTGTGTGCTAACCTGGTCAAGAACTACAGGAAACGTATGATCTCTGTAATTGCAAACAAAGGTTTCTGTACCAAATATTAAGTTCTGCTTTTCTGATGTATCAAATACTTATGTCATGCAATAAAATGCAAATGAATTACTTAAAAATCATACAATGTGATTTTCTGGATTTTTTTCACTCACAGTTGAAGAGTACCTATGATAAAAATTACAGACTTCTACATGCTTTGTAAGTAGGAAAACCTGCAAAATCGGCAGTGTATCAAATACTTGTTCTCCCCACTGTATATGCATAGATTGCATTTGGATTACTGATGTGTTATTTGGGTTGTTAAATGGATTCCTTCTGACATTCTTGATTTCTTGTTTATAGTTTTTGATTCTTTGTGTACTTATTTGACATTTTACTGCACTGTTAGGAGCTAGTAACAAGCATTTTGCTGCACCCGCTTTAACATCTCCTAAACAGTGTACGTGACCAATACAATTTGATTTGAGGTCTATGCGTAACTCACATCCAATAGTATGCCTCGTCTCGAGTTGAGAGAGATTGTGTGTGTTAAGCTTTGATAAACACGCTAAATATGCTTATACTGATCAGAACTCCCTTCCCACAGTGCCATCTGAGACTTGACAGAACAAAAGCAGGGAAGTGTCTGACTCATGAATGAGCCACTTTGTACCGACTACCGAGGCACTGTACCCATCTCCATGACAACTAGACAAGCAAGGAAGTGGGAGTGGAGTTCAGCCTCATTTCTAGGGGAGGTTAGAACCTGTTGTCTCAATCAAATTGATTTCATTAAGCTGTTTTTACATCAGCAGTTGTCAAAAAGTGCTTATACAGATACCGATCCTAAAACCCAAAGAGCAAGCAATGCAGAGGCAGAAGCAAAGTGGCTAGGAAAAACATATAGATTACAAGAGTACATAGCCATTTTGGCCAGAATGTTCTTCAAGATGTTCAACCGTTCATAGATGACCAGCAGGGTCAAATAATAATCACAGTGGTTGTAGAGGGTGCAACAGGTCAGCACCTCAGGAGCAAATGTCAGTTGGTTTTTCATAGCGGAGCATTCAGAGGTTGATACAGCAGGTGAGAGAGAGAGAAAGATAGCGAGAGAAAGAGAGAACGATAGCGAGAGAGAGAGAAAGCGAGCGAGAAAGAGAGCAAGAGAGAGAGAAAGAAAGAGAGAACGAGAGAGAGAGAACAATAGCGAGAGAGAGAGAACGAGAGAGAGAACGAGAGAGAGAACGAGAGAGAGAGAACGAGAGAGAGAGCAAGAGAGAGCAGTAATAATGAGCTGACCACACTAATAGAGGAGCTGCAGGAGAGAAGTGGACAGAGGACAGACTGCAGGAGCAGCTAGATCACCACTCTATGACCTGCCCTCACACAGCAGAGGAGGCCACCTCAACCAGCCAGGCCTCCACAACCCTGCCTGCTGCACGCCTCCCCAGCCCACAGAACAAACTCCTACTGACAGCGGCACCGGCACAGACCAGCACACACCAGCTCCAACACCCTCAAGCCCCCACTCTACCCCCTCCAGACCAGCTCACCCCAGCTCCAATACCCACAAGCCCCCACTCTACCCCCTCCAGACCAGCTCACCCCAGCTCCAACACCCACAAGCCCCCACTCTACCCTCTCCAGTCCAGAAGAAACACTGGCTGACATCGTCCAGGAGAATACACTTTTTCCTAGACACAAAATGAGAAAGGTGCTGTGCCCAACAACGCAGAGTGCCACGGAGCTGCTTGATAAGGCCCAGCTCAGGTCACCAAGCCACGTAACCATACACACAGGAAGCAATGCCCTGCGTGTTCAGCAGGAGAGGGTGGAGACTTCACTACGGGGAGTCATTGAGAAGGCCTCCGCAATCTTCCCCAACTCAAGAATCGTGATGTCAACCCTTCTACAGAGGAAGGACTTCCACCCTGCCACAATCCAAAGAATAAACTCCAGCCTCAGCTGGGACTGTGCCTAGCAAACCAATGTACACCTGGCCCACCCTCCCACCCTCGATCTGGACTGTCTCTATGACCATGTTCACCTGTACAGGGAGACAGTTCCCATCCTTGCCAAGACTCTCAAGGACGATGTTTTAAACCACAGCCCGACCTCTCCACCCAGGAATAGTGGAGCAGTCTCCACCCCCCGAGATCAGCGAGACACCACCCCCGACCAGCACCCTGGACACCCCAGCCACGGCCAAAGCAACACCAACCTCAATGCCCACTACAGCCAGCGCAGCACAGACCACCCCAGCCCAGCTTCAGACCCACCCAGACGAGGCCTACCACCACCCTCCCCCCACCGCAGACCCACACCTGGAGCAGCCACAGCCCGGCAGGCAGGCAGAGCTATGCACAGGCTGTGAGAGGAGCAACTGGCCCAGCCCCCACCAACGACATGAGTGACATTAAACACATGCTGAGTCTACTATGCTCACATGTGATAGGCCAAGGGTCATGGTAAGATGAGCACAAGAACTCTACCATCCTCACACTACATCCACTCAAGTGGCATGACACAAATGCTTAAATGATAAACAAATCACATTTTAATAGTTCTTGTTGGATTGTGAGTGTTTATCTCATTTTGAAGGTAAAGAAAAATTAGTTATGAAATCTTTTTACGTCGCATGTTGGAATTTACAAGGATTGAAGTCCTCTGCTGTTGGGCTAAAGAACAGAAACCCAGACTTCCTGAAAGAAATTGATGACTTTGATATTGTAGTACTACAAGAAACATGGTGCAGAGGTGATGTTTCCACTGGCTGTCTGCTAGGTTGTAGGGAGATAATCATACCATCCACCAAATTAAAAGGAATCACACAGGGCAGAGACTCAGGGGGAATGTTGCTAATATGGTATAAATCTGAACTAACTAATTCAATCGAATTGATCAAAACAGGAGAATTCTTTATCTGGTTAAAAATCAACAAGGAGGCTATCCTAACAGATAAAAAAGTATTCCTCTGTGCCACATACATTCCCTTCAATTAAGAGAATTTCTTCATTTTAGGGAGAGATTAGTCACTGTCATGCCCAAGGCAACACACTGGTCCGTGGAGACCTGAATGCTAGAACAGCAGAAGAACTAGACAAGCAACAACCTTTCCCTCCCCACATACAACAATGGAGTACAGCTCCTGAAGCTCTGTCGAACACTGGGTCTGTACATAGTCAATGGTGGGCGAAGAGGTGACTCTTTTGGTAGGTACACCTACAACTTATCCCTTGGCAGCAGTACTTAAGACTACTTTATGACCAACCTCAACCCAGAGTCTCTCAGAGCCTTCACAGTCAGCCCACTAACACCTCTCTCAGACCACAGTAAAATCACAGTGTATCTGAGAAGAACGGAACCCAACCCAACCGATACCACGTCGGCCCTCAAAGAACTTCACTGGGCTTTTATGCAAACTGGAAACCACATATCCTGAGGCTGCATTTATTGTAGCTGGGGATTTTAACAAAGTACATTTGAGGAAAAGGCGCAAACCACCACATTTAGCAAGAAGATTGGGAATGTGAAATAATACAAACAGTGTAGTTATTTCCTCCGTAAAGCAATCAAGCAGGCTAAACGTCGGTATCGGGACAAAGTCAAGTCTCAATTCAATGGCTCAGACACAAGACGTATGTGGCAGGGTCTACAGACAAACACAGATTTTAAAAGGAAAACCAGCCATTTCGCAGACACCGACATCTTGCTTCCGGACATGCTAAACACCTTCTTCCCTCGCTTTGAGGATAATACAGTGCCACCGACACGACTCGCAACCAAGGACTGTGGTTGTGAAGGTAGGAAACAACACCTCCTCTTCGCTGATCCTCAACAGCACAAAAGGGCAAGAAGGTAGAGATGACAATACATCACGCAAAGCAGCCACAACTGTCAGTAAGAGTGTCCATGAATGAGTCTTTGAAAGAAGAGATTGAGATAAAACTGTCCAGTTTGAGTGTTTGTTGCAGCTCGTTCCAGTCGCTAGATGCAGTGAACTGAAAAGACGAGCGACCCAGGGACGTGTGTGCTTTGGGATGTGACTGGCAGAACGGGTGTTGTAAGTGGAGGATGAGGTTTGTAGTAGATGTCTCAGATAGGGGGGATTGAGGCCTATCAGGATTTTATAAATAAGCATCAACCAATGGGTCTTGCGACGGGTATACAGAGATTACCAGTTTACAGAGGAGTATAGAGCGCAGTGATGTGTCCTATAAGGAGCATTGGTGGCAAATCTGATGGCCGAATGGTAAAGAACATCTAGCCGCTCGAGAGCACCCTCACCTGCCGATCTATAAATTATGTCTCCACAATCTAGTTTAATTAACAATGTGTTAGGAATTATCAATTAAAGGTGTGAGGAATTCAATGTGGTGTTCTTATTCTTCTCACTTTGATTGGTGAGGTAGATTAAATAGTCTGTCAAATTAGAAAAAAATAACCATGGCTGTTCTCGCGTTATTGGAAGATATTGAAAACCGTGCTTTTAGAAGGGAGAGAGTTTTCAGAGACCGGAATTACTTTGCATGATGATTTGTGAGTGGATTTAGCCCCTAATATGGAAAGGAAGACACGCTTTAATCAGGCCACACCCATATTTGTCCAAGTACTGTCCATTTTGGGATTCCTCGCTACTGGGACATTCCAGAGGGAAATGAGTGACAGGTCGGATATATCACAGCCATCATTCAGCCGCATCCTGCTACAAGTGATCTCGTCTTCCAAAAAAGTTGCTTTTCTCTTTTGGTCCGTGGCTATTCCTGACTAAACCCTCATTTGTGCTAGCATTCTATAAGGGGAAATCGCCGATTGTAAGGCACTTTCAGGTGCCGTTAAATTGAGATTTATAGATCAAAGGTGAATCAATTACAAATGGGCTTCTTAGAACCTGCGTAAGCAAGGTTTTTTTAATGCTCAGTATCTTTTATGAATCAAAGGTAAGCACACCGTCGGAAATGATCTTATGACTAAGTTCAAGTATAAATCTAAGACCATTTTTATAAATGAGGCCGCTGGCTCCGAGAGTTAACCTAAAAAAAAACGAATATAATGATATTCCAAAATATGTCTGGAAATCAGGAAGACAAATATGAATTCTATTTGGACATAGTTCTATTAGAACACACCAAAAACAACACGTATCTAGGACTAAATATCAGCAACACAGGTAGCTTTCACATGGCTGAGAGACAAAGCAAGAAGAGCATTCTATGCCATTTAAAATTGACATTCAAATTTCAATTAGAATCTGGCTCAAAATGTTAGAATCAGTTATAGAACCAATTGTTCTATATGGCAGCGAAGTATTGGGTCCACTGTCTAATAATGAATTTACCAAATGGGACAAACATCCAATCAAAATACTGCATGCAGAGTTTTGCAAGACTGTATTGCAAGTGCAAAGAAAAACGCATGTAGAGCAGAATTGGGCCAATTCCCTCTCCTTATTTGAATAGAAAAAAGAGCTATCGAATTTACAACCATCTATAAACAAGTGACCCTAAAACATTCCATCACACAGCTCTACAATGTCAAGAGATGAAACAAGAGAAGGGTGCTGAGGCTCAGTTCACTAACCCAAACCAACCCCATAGAGCCTCAGAAAATATGGCCCAACCAAATCATCACAAATCACAAAAGAAAAACATATATTTTTGTGGAAAGACACCACAAAAAATCAAAGTAAACTTCAATGCTGTTTGGCTCTTAACAGACAGTACATGGTGACTGATAGAAAACTGACTAGGTACAGGGGACACCGTGGCGTGGCATGGCGTGATGCACCCTCCTATCGACAGCATGGAAGAGTGCGAGCAGGCAAGTGACTCAGCCCCCCTAATAGGGTCAAAGGCAGAGAATCCCAGTGGAGAGAGGGGAGCCAGCCAGGCAGAGACAGCAAGGGTGGTTTATCACTCCAGTGCCTTGCCGTTCACCTTAGCACCCCAGGGCCAGATTATACTTAATCATAGGACCTACTGAAGAGATGAGTCTTCAGTAAAGATTTTAACGTTGAGACCGAGTCTGCGTTTCTCACATGGATTGGCAGACCATTCCATAAAAATGTAGCTGTATAGGCGAAAGCCCTGCCTCCAGTTGTTTGCTTAGAAATTCTAGGGACAATACAGAGGCCTGCGTCTAGGTATGTGTAGGTGTAGGTATGTGCGGCAGGGCTAAATCGGAGAGATAAGTAGGAGCAAGTCGATGTAATGCTTTTTAGGTTAACAGTAAAACCTTGAAATCAATCCTAGCTAGGGTAGCACATTTTGGGGAATATTCAGAGGTGGAAACTTTCCGTGGGAATTAAAGGGAATATATGGGAATTAAAAGGAATATATGGGAATTAACGGGAATATATGGGAATTAACAGAAATATATGCACATTAATGTTAAAACCATTTAAATGTAGATGTTTTTTGCATTGGATATATTTACCACATCATATGGAGACAGAAACATAAACCTTTTACCTTATCATAAGTAGACAGAATTGTAGTTATTAATGTAGTTATTAATTGAACTTTAATTAAATGAGTTGACTCTTCACATAAGATGATTTCACTGAACAACAAAATAAAAGAAAACACGGTAGTGATGACACCATAGGCCTTGTTGATCTCTGCACCAGACAGGATGCTCTTGCCAGCATACCTGGGGTCCAACATGTACGCTGCGGCGTGTATGGGCTTCAGGCAGAAGTCTTCACGATTTTTGATGTATTTCAGAACTGAAGTTTCCTCTGCTTGGAGCAACAGTGAAGTGGGCAGGGCAGTACGGATTTGCTCTCTTACATCTGCAAGCAGAGTCTGAACAGGATGGCATTGTCTTCAACAATTTGTGCAATGGCTACTGCTATAGGTTTCAGGAGTTTCAGGCTGCTTACCACTCTCTCCCAAAATACATCATCCAGGAGGATCCTCTTGATAGGGCTGTCAATATCGGCAGACTGTGATATTGCCATTTCTTCAATTGCCTTATGTGTAAGTTCTAAAAGCACGAGGACAGATGCAGAGCCTTGGTCTGTTGCCATTAAAAGGTAATTTACCACCTTCATGAGTCAGTACTATGATGGGGTCTAAATCCAGACTGGAGCATTTCGTATACATGATGTATCTTCAGGAGGGCAGTGAGTTGCTGATCAACAGCTTTTTCAACAACAAAAAATAATGGGAGATTCCATATAGGGCGATAGTTACACAACCGGAGGATAGAGAGGATGTTTTTTAAATTCAACATAGGAGGGTCAAGCACAGGAAGTAGCTCTTTCAGTAGTGTAGTTGTAAGAAATAAGTTCATGAATTCATCACTGCTGAAGTGAAGGCCATCTTCACTTGGGAAATGCTGCTTTTTAGTTAGCTATGCGACAGTATAAAAAAGTAGGCTGATCGAGCAGCAGTGAGGGCCTACAGTGAGGGCCGAGCAGCAGTAGTGTCTTTCCAAGCAAGTCTGGAAATTTGCTTCAGAACTTGGGTATTTTCTGTATACCAGGGAGCTAGTTTCTTGTGATTTTTTTTTTTGTTAGCGGTGTCGACTGCATCGAGAGGAATTATGCAGTTTAAATTGTGTTAAATTATTTTTGTACTCTGTCCTTGGGTAGGTGGAGGGAGTCTGGAAGGACACTAGGAATCTTTGGGCTGTCCAAGAATTTATAGCATGGAGTTTAAACAAATTATTTGTTGAGATTGAAAACATAACAAGATGGTGGTCCGATAGTCCAGGATTATAAGGAAAAACAATTAGATCCACATTATCTATTCCATGGGACAAAAAAAGTTTGACAAAAAAAATGAGTCGATGATGGCACTGAAAGCCTTTTGGAGTTGTTCTGTGGACTTCTCCATGTGAATTTTGAAGTCAACAAAAATGTGAACAGGGAACTCAGTGACATGTTATGTGGCCCAGGAGGCCTGTAAACAGTAGCTAAAATAAGTGATTGGAAGGCTGCATGGATTTCATGACTAGAAGCTCAAAAGATGAGCGTAAATTGAAATTTCCTGTCATAAATGTTAGCAACACCTCCGCCTTTGCGGGGTGCACAGGGATATGGTCACTAATGTAGCCAGGAGAAGAGGCTTCATTTAGCACAGTAAATTCATTAGGCTTAAGCCAGGTTTCAGTCAGGCCGATCAAGTTTATCATCTGTGATTAGTTCATTTTCTATGACTGGCTTGGAAGTGAGGGATCCAATATTAAGTAGTCCCATTTTGAGATGTGAGGTATTATCATAATCTTTTTAATTAATGACAGAAATGTAGGAGGTCTTTATTCCAGTGAGATTGCTAAGGCGAACATCACCATGTTTAGTTTTGCCCGACCTAGATCGAGGCACAGACATGGTCTCAATGGGGAAAACTAAGCTGACTACACTGACTGTGCTAGTGGCAGACTCCACTAAGCTGGCAGTCTGGCTAACAGCCTTCTGCCTGGCCTGCACCCTATCTCATTGTGGAGCAAGAGGAGTTTGAGCCTTGTCTATGTTGATAGATAAGATGAGAGCACCCCCTCCAGCTAGGATGGAGTCTGTCACTCCCAAGCAGGCCAGGCTTGGTCCTCTTTGTGGGTGAGTCCCAGAAAGAGGGCCAATTATCTAGAAGTCTTATATTTTTTGAGGGCCCCCCAAAAAACTAAACCAGCGACTGAGTTTTGCGAGTCTGCTGTAGAGCTCATCACTCAGAGACAATAACTTGATATTGACGCCAAACACACTCACACATACACTCTCTCCCACTCTTCACATACGCTGCTGCTACTCTGTTTATTGTATTCATTTGATTAATTTGGGGGGGTCCATAATTTGTCAGGCTGCAGTAATGTCTGTTGGAGGGGTGGTACAAGAAAGGGGGTTGGTAGATTGTGGTCTTCCAACCAGCATAGTATGGCATCCATATGCCGATATAATAATCAGTGGGGTTTATTTGATGTTTGTTACCGTGTCATCTGCTGGGCATGATTTTGATGTACTTTCATTGAAACAAAGCAACCCTTGTAATGTAGAAAGAACATGCATGCTGTATATCTTGTAGATCTCTAGTGAAAGAGGTGGTCACAAATGACATCATTATTGATGGCAGATATCCTATGACTGACTAATAAGTGGACGCAGTCTTTGTTCATGTTCATTGTTTCTCTTCCTTGTAGTGTGTGCTGTCCTGTACTGCATTTGGACCCATAATGCACTCTCTTACCGAGTAGAAGGAAGCCATTGTCCCTGGCCTCTAACACAGCACCTGCTCATTATTTGTAAACCGTAGCCCTCCCATTTCAGGTCAACTGTTCTCCCAGACAAAACAGTGGGGCACTTCCAGACATCGCAAAGCCCATCCATATCCTTTAAGGCCATTTCCTGTTGAACTCTGTGTTACCTGGCCTGGCTGGAGGCCCGGGGCTGGAACCTCATGTCACCCCAACAGCCCCACCCCTGTTCATATTCCACCCAGATGCTGCTAGAGACAGGGTGGGCCTCTGTTCTGAAGCCCTCCTGGAATAACACATGCACGCACATACACACACACACACACATACACACACACACACGTGTACATGCATGCACACGTATTCACACACGTGCACACACACATGCACACACACAAGCACAAAAGTAAAACTCCACACCTGAGGGGCCTAATAGCAGCCAGAACCCAGAAGAACTAAATCAGTCCGTCTCAATCATCCCCTCCCCACAGAGCGTACACAGTGATTGTAATATAGGAGAAAGCAGATTCTCCGATTTTATGTTCTGTACAGCGAGACATCACACCACAACCTATAGTAGCCTATTGTATAAGAACAGACAAAACAGTCTAAGATTGAGTCGTGCCTAGATACCTCACTTAACATTCCCCTGCAATTGGTTGACCTTGAGTTACCCAATGTTATTGAAATGAAATAGTACAGCGCCTTGAAGTGGAAAACATGTCAGTTTGTTTTTCCTTTGAAGGCAGCCCCCTGCGTGCGCCTCTGGGGCTTTGGAGGGGTTAGTACTGCCTGTGTGCTCTCCTCTTCTTCTTCTCCTCTGGAGTCTGGAGGAGTTTAGATTTCTCATTCCCGGCCAGAGGCCTCTTTGGAGCGTGACAGCCCCAGCATGCGAGATGAAAGTTGTGATTTCTTCATCCCTTCAAAATTCTATCCTTTTTTTTGTCCACTATATGTCATTACAGGGCGCAGAACCTAGTTATTTGTGTCCTGTGGCCGGATACATGTGCACAGAGGGAACCAATTTGTGTGGGAGGATCAGGAGAACAGGCCGGGGCCGACTGCTGACTGCAGATCAGTGGTGCTGCAGGCATCTGGGGCCCTGCTAGCCGAGGGGGATGTCGTCTCTCTGAAAAAAGGACAGAACAACACTCCATAAAGTTACAATGGATAGACTGGACACTTTCAGTCTAAGTGATGTTACTATGCATTCTGCTAGATAAAGTTGGGAAGTTTCAATTAACCGCTGCTTACGATGGTAGAGCTTCTTCTGTGCATGCAATAACGTCAATGTGCCCTCTAGGCAATACGTTTCTATGGTAACTACTGTCACAACCTTTCTCAGGAAGAGAACATAGACCAGGGTTGTTCAATTTAGGTCCTGGAGAGCTTAAACCCTTCTGGGTTTTGTTTCTACCTGCTGGTTAATTGCACTCACCTGGTGTCCCAGGTCTGTATTAGTTCCTTAATAGAAGGAGAAGATGAAAAACTGAAGTTTCGGCCCTCCAGGACTGACATTGAACAGCACTGCCATAGACAGTGAAAGAAACAAGCTAAAATAGCCTGGTATCGCATACTTGGGAGAGAGAGAGAGAGAGAGAAACATGTCCACCAAAATAAAACCCAAATTTATACTTTCTTCATTGACTTCCAAAAAGCATTTCATTCTATTTGGCATACAGGACTGTTCTACAGTTATTGAAGTGATGTAGGGGGTAAAACATACGACATAATGAATCACGTGCAGCATCAAGACTGGCAAGAAAATGACAGAATTCTTTAAGATGGGGATGGGCTTCGCCAGGGTTGCAATCTCAGTCCCGCGCTCTTCAATAGTTACATCAACAAATTGGCCAATATTCTAGAAAAATCCTCTGCCCCTGGTGTTAGTCTCCACAATTCAGAGGTTAAATGCCTGCTTTTCGCAGATGGCCTGTGCCTGCTGTCACCCACAGCACATGGTCTACAGCAGAGCCTGGACCTGCTACAGCAGAACTGCCAGACCTGGGCCCTGGCAGTAAACCCCAAAAAGACTAGTGATTTTCCGGAGAAGATCCAAATCTCAGGGAATTAGACCAAAGTTCTCAATTGGTGCACAATATATAGAGTTCTGCACACACTACAATTATTTAGGTTTAAAAATAAGCTCAACTGGACACTTTAATGATGCAGTGAATGAACTGAGAGAGAAAGCACGTAGGGCATTCTACGCCATTTAAAAATTAATTGTATTGAAATACCTATAAATATTTAGCCAAAAGAATTTGAATGTGTCATTGTACCAATTGCACTTTATGGTAGCGAGGTGTGGGGTCCACTTGCAAAACAAGATTTCACCCAATGGGACAAACACCCCATGCAGAGTTGTGTAAGATTATCCTAAATGTCCAGAGGAAAACTACAGTACAAACTGCATGCAGAGCAGTATTAGGCCAATATCCACTAATAAAGAACACCAAAAAAATAGCAATTATCGTTTTGAAAACATCTAAAATACAGTGACCCCCTCTCATATCATTACCAAGCCCTGCAATGCCAAGAGCTGAGAAAAGATTCCCCTCATCTTACTGGTCCTGTATCTTAGTTCACAAACCTGTGCTTCTACATCTGCATTGCTTGCTGTTTGGGGTTTTAGGCTGATGTAAAAAGGGCTTTATAAATACATTTGATTGATTGATTGTTCTACTAACACACTGTTGAATTGAGAGAGAGAGAGAGAGAGAGAGAGAGAGAGAGAGAGAGAGAGAGGATAAGAAAGGATGAAGATAATGAGGTTAGTCATCAATGCTCTTTCTGCCCACGTTCCGTTGCCTTGTTTTCCCTTTTTTCACAGACACTAGCCAACTAGACATTAGCTACGTATGTATTTTCCAGATGTTGAAAATACATATAGTTTTCCCAACGTTGAAAGTATGTTTTTTTCGGAAGTTGAAAATACATATTTTCCGAACTTTAAAATCAGATTAATTTTCAGTTATGAATGAATACTGTAATTTACTGCACTCTGCAGTGGTTCTCAAACCTCTCCCCAGGATTTCACAATTTTTCTGTAGCTCTGAACTAGCTATTCAAGAGCTTGAGGATAAGTTGGCAAGTTGGGGTCCCTACGGAGAGGTTTGAGAACGGCTACTCTACTGTACTGTACTGTCCAAACTTGTGAAACATACAGTACCAGTTAAAAGATTGGACGCACCCACTCATTCCAGGGTTTTTCTTTATTTTTACTATTTTCTACATTGTAAAATAATAGTGAAGACATCAAAACTATAAAATAACACATATGGAATAATGTAGTAACCAAAAAAAGTTAAACAAAAAAATATATATACAGCGGGTGAAATAAGTATTGAACACGTCACCATTTTTCTCAGTAAATATATTTCCAAAGGTGCTATTGACATGAAATCTTCACCAGATGTTGGTAACAACCCAAGTATAATCCATACATACAAAGAAACCAAAACAAATAAGTTCAGAAATTAAGTTATGTGTAATAATGTGAAATGACACAGGGAAAAAGTATTGAACACATGAAGAAAGGGAGGTGCAAAAAGGCATGAAAAGCCAAGACAACAGCTGAAAACTATCAGTAATTAAAAAGCAATCCAGCCCCCTGTCAGTGCAAATTAATATCAGCTGGTTCAGTCCCAACTGATGGCCTACAAAAAGGTCTCATTGCCAAGGTGTCACACAAGACACATCTCATGATGGGTAAAAGCAAAGAGCTGTCTCAAGACCTTCGCAACCTAATTGTTGCAAAACATAATGATGGCATTGGTTATAGGCACATTTCTAAGCTTCTGAATGTTCCAGTGAGCACTAATACGGAAGTGGAAAGACAATCATTTCACCATAAATTTGCCTCGACCAGGTGCTACTCGCAAGATTTCTGACAGAGGAGTGAAAAGAATAATCAGAAGAGTTGTCCAAGAGCCAAGGACCACTTGTGGAGAGCTTCAAAAAGACCTGCAATTAGCAGGTACTGTTGTCTCAAAGAAAACAGTAAGTAATGCACTCCACCGCCATGGCCTGTATGCACGCTCACCACGCAAGACTCCATTGCTGTTGAAGCTCGTTTAAAGTTTGCTGCACAACATGTGGAAAAGCCAGTGAAATACTGGGAGAATATAGTGTGGTCAGATGAGAGCAAAATTGAACTGTTTGGATGTCATAATACACACCATGTTTGGAGGAGAAATGGCACTGCACATCACCCTAAAAACACCATACCAACAGTGAAGTTTGGAGGTGGGAACATCATGATGTGGGGCTCCTTTTCAGCAAATGGTACTGGCAAACTTCACATAATTGAAGGAAGGACGAATGGGAAAATTTACCGAGACATTCTTGACAAAAATCTGCTGCCATCTACCAAGATGATGAAGATGAAACGAGGGTGGACATTTCAGCAAGACAATGATCCCAAACACACAGCCAAGGAAACTCTCAATTGGTTTCAAAGAAAGAAAATAAAGCTGCTAGAATGGCCCAGCCAATCACTTGACTTAAATCCCATTGAAAATCTATGGAAAGAACTGAAGATCAAGATTCATAGAAGAGGCCCACGGAACCTTCAAGATTTGAAGACTGTTTGTGTGGAAGATTGGGCCAAAATCACACCAGAGCAATGCATGCGAATAGGTTCTCCATACAGGAGGCATCTTGAAGCTGTCATTACCAACAAAGGCTTTTGTACAAAGTATTAAAGAAATATCAGTAAGTGTGTTCAATACTTTTTCACTGTGTCATTTCACATTATCACACTTAATTTGTGAACTTATTTGTTTTGGTTTATTTGTATGTATGGATTACTTGGGTTGTTACCAACATCTGGTGAGGCTTTCATGTCAATAGCACCTTTGGAAATATATTTACTGAGAAAAATGGTGATGTGTTCAATCCTTATTTCACCCGCTGTATATGGTGCATTCGGAAAGTACTCAGACCCCTTGACTTTTTCCACATTTTGTTACATTACAGAATTATTCTAAAATATTTTTTAGCAAATGTATAAAAAATTAAAAGCAGAAATACCTTATTTACATAACTTTTCAGTCCCTTTGCTATGAGACTCAAAATTGAGCTCAGGTGCATCCTGTTTCTATTGATCATCCTTGAGATGTTTCTACAACTTGATTGGAGTCCACCTGTTGTAAATTCAATTGATTGGACATGATTTGGAAAGGCACACACCTGTCTAAGGTCCCACAGTTGACAGTGCATGTTAGAGCAAAAACCAAGCCATGAGGTTGAAGGAATTGTCCGTAGAGAGACAGGATTGTGTCGAGGAACAGAAGGGTACCAACAAATTTCTGCAGCACTAAAGGTCCCCAAGAACACAGTGGCCTCCATTATTCTGAAATGGAAGAAGTTTGGAACCACCAAGAGCTGGCCGCCTGGCCAAACTGAGCAATCGGGGGAGAAGGGCCTTAGTCCGGGAGGTGACCAAGATCCCGATGGTCACTCTGACAGAGTTCCTCTGTGGAGATGTTAGAACCTTCCAGAAGGACAACCGTCTCTTCAGCAATCCACCAATAATGCCTTTATGGTAGAGTGGCCAGACAGAAGCCACTCCTCCATAAAAGGCACATGACAGCCCAATTGGAGTTTGCTAAAAGGCAGACTCTCAGACCATGAGAAACAAGATTCTCTGGTCCCTTTGGCATGAATGCCAAGCGTCACTTCTGGAGGAATTCTGTTGGCAGCATCATGCTGTGGGGATGAGGGAAAGATGAACAGAGCAAAGTACAGAGAGATCCCTGATGAACCTGCTCCAGAGCGCTCAGGACCTTCCAACAGGACAACGACCCTAAGCACACCGCCAAGACTCTGAATGTCCTTGAGTGTCCCAGCCAGAGCCCGGACTTGACCCAATCGAACATCTCTGGAGAGACCTGAAAATAGCTGTGCAGCGACGCTCCCCATCCAACCTGACAGAGCTTGAGAGGATCTGCAGCGTCACACCCTAGAAGACTCGAGGCTGTAATCGCTGCCAAAGGTGCTTCAACAAAGTACTGAGTAAAGGGTCTGAATACTTATGTAAATGTAACATTTCCGTTTTTTATATTTAATATATTTACAAATTCTAAAAACCTGTTTTTGCTTTGTCATTATGAGGTATTGTGTGTAGATTGATGAGGGGAAAAAACAATGTAATCAATCTTAGAATAAGGCTGTAACGGAACAAAATGTGAAAAAAGTATTTCCAAATGCACTGTATATACACTGGGGGCCAAAAGTTAGGAATATTACTAATTCAAGGGTTTTTCTTTATTTGCACAATTTTTTACATTGTAGAATAAAAGTGAAGGCATCAAAACTATGACATAACCGACCGACCGACCGACCGTCCGACCGACCACATTACTGAAGGCAGAAACCACATTACTACAAGACTAAACAGCTCAAGTATAAAAGCAGCTTGCTTTCATATAATAATAAAAAAGCTTGAAAAGGTAGTGGAATGGGATTAGTGTGGTGCGTGAAGAATCCAATACTTTAACTTGTATGCGGTACAAATCACATTATTGTGGGAGCAATAATGTATGAATTAGGCTGTTTGAGAAGGTTTGAATCCTAAGCAACATGCATACACATTGTTTGAAATACATTAGACCAACATAGCTACTGTAGTATGTCAAAGCTGATTGCTTGAAAACCTTGGTAAAGCATGAGTGGAGTAGGCATTGTGATGCTCCTGAATTTAGTTTATTTTTCAGCTTCAGACCAACATCTACTTCTCACTTAAAATGTAATGTTTTGTTTTTAATTATACATTAACTGGATCCTTATATTTGTCTTATTTCACACATATGCATTGGAAATGTGTTTTTGCATAACTCCCTCTGAAAGACCCTTGGAGAGTGGAGTCATGATCAGGGTCAGCCATTATCAACGGTGACGCTGGAGTTATTAGGATTTAGTGCCTTGGTCAAGGACACATCAACAGATTTTTCACCTTGTCGGCTCAGGGCTTAGAAGTAGCATTCCTTCGTTTACTAGTCAAACACTCTAACTGCTAGGCTACCTGGTGCCCACATAGATTACTGGTCAAACACTAACCTCTAGGCTACCTGGCACCCTAACACACATAGATTTTGTCACTTGATCCAGTAGCTTTGATCCAAAACAACATACTGTACACTCACCACGGAGTTGGTTGTGTACTGGACTGGTCATATTGCGCACACACACACACACACACACACACACACACACACACACACACACACACACACACACACACACACACACACACACACACACACACACACACACACACACACACACACACACACACACACACACACACACACACACACACACACACACACACACACACACACACACACACACACACACACACACACACACACACACACACACACACACACACACACACACACACACACAGAGAGAGAGAGAGAGAGAGAGAAGACTTGGCTGTGAGGAGCCATTTCCATTCTCTGGTAAATAGGCTTGAGTTGGCTTCAGACGTAACTCCTCTCAGAATGGCCTCCAATACAGTCACTGTGATGTCATATGATTCAGATAGTAAAATCCCCACAGAATGAACTGCATGGTAGCCTAGTTGTTAGAGTGGGCCAGTAACCCGAAAGGTTGCTGGTTCAAATACCCAAGCCTACAAGGTGAAAAACCTGTTGATGTGTCCTTGAGCAAGGCACTTAACCCTAATTTGCTCCAGCGGCTGACCCTGTAGGTAGGCCGTCATTGTAAATAAGAATTTGTTCTTAACTGACATGCTGTGGCTCATTTGGTAAGACCATGGTGTTTGTGTTACCAGTTACAACTTGGCTATCAGACCTTTACAATCAGATCCCAAAATGAGCATCCTAGTGTTAGAGTAACCAAGCCTCACAGGCAGGCAGGCTGTATTTGGCATATCCTGTCCTGTTCCCAATTGGCTTGTGTTTCTGTTGGCTCCTCTCTTCCCTGAATAGATGGGGCGATAGGGCCCCTGAGAAACAAGAGTATCCTGCCTGCACGGCAACAATGTAAACAGCCCTCTGTGTTATGTCTACCTAGGCAGGTCTGATTTCATAACTCAAGCGATCTATTGCTCCTATAGCATGTCATACTATACTCAATATGGCGGGTAAGCGATCCTCCCATCTACTGTAAAATACGTCAAGCAGCGGGGACAGGAAACGCAGGTTTAGCCGATAGCTAACTGGTGAAAACTAGTTGTCGCATGGTGGTGTCATTTAAAACCCACCAACAAAAATAGGGTCCCCTTCACTTGTTCTGGTATACGGATGATGGATGTGGCTATGGCTACATACATGTATCAATAGTTGAAATGGCCATTGAAAATATTCCAAGACCCCAGACTGTGCCTGTAATGGTAAATTAAGTGTTACGACATGTCCATTTGGTGTGGATTTTGACAAAAGGTTTTCCTGGACATTAATTGGTCCTTTTAGGTTATGGATGGCACATTCTGAGCATTAGAAGCCAGTCAACACAGGCCTTCAGGTTTCAGACACGTCGAGGTTATTCATCAGACAAGTGTAGTTCAGTGAACTACCTCCGCTGTGCACACATACACTCTTAGAAAAAAAGGGTTCTTCGGCTGTCCCATTAGGAGAACCCTTTGAATAACCTTTTTTGGTTCCAGGCAGAACTATTTTGGGTTCTCAAAAAGGTTCTACCTGGAACCAAAAAAGGTTCTGCCTGGAACCAAAAAGGGTTTTTCAAAGGGTTCTCCTATGGGGACAGCCGAAGAACCCTTTTAGGTTATAGATACTGTAGCACCTTTACTTCTAAGAGTGTAGAAGTAAAGGTTCAGACAGCAAGAGATCAGAGAGAAACTTCAATGGGAAAGAGACGGCACTCTTAGAATAAACGGAATCCTGCGATGACTCACTCAGCAGCATTACACAACGCTGATTTGACCCAGAGGATGTGTAGACCACACTACACTCTTAGAAGAAAAGGTGCTATGTAGAACCTAAAAGGGTTCTTCGGCGGTCCCCATAGGAGACCCTTTGAGGAACTCTTTTCAGTTCCAGGTAGAACCCTTTTGGTTCCAGATAGAACCTTAATGGGTTCCACGTAGAACCCTTTCCCTCAACATGGAACCCAAAATAGTTCTATCTGGAACCGAAAACGGTTCCTCAAAGGGTTCTCTTATGGGGACAGCACACTTAAGGAGTTGATATGGTACTTACACCAGCGAAGTTGCATCTTTCATCTCCTAGCCCGTGGAGGTAATTATCAGTGTTGTCACGGCATTGTGATTCGCTAATGAAGCTTTCATCCTGTACCTTTCTGCTACTGTCGGGGGCTGCAACCACCCCTCCTCTGCCTTAATTAAATCTCTCTCTCGCCCTCTCTCTCTCTCTCTCTCTCGCTCCTTCCCTCTTGCTCCCTCCCTCCCCCCTCTCTCTCGCTCCCTCCCTCCCCCCTCTCTCACCACCATCCCCCTCTCTTTCTCCCCCCTCTCTCTCCCCCCCCTCTCTCTCTCTCTTTCTCTCTCTCTCTCTCTCTCTCCCACTCTCCCTTTCTCTCTCTCTCTCCCCTCTCTCTCTCACTCTTCCTCTCTCCCTCCTAATCTTTCGCCCTCTTTCCAGCTCCAGTGTGTGTGTGTGTGTGTGTGTGTTCTTCATTATCTCCGTTCCAAGTATTGTCTCAGCAGCCGGGGCCGAGCCAGGCTCTGACTGGCTGCTCTTTGTGTAACCAAGACCAGCTGAAGCACTAACCCACCACAGGGCCACACTCCCTTTCCACCCCAGTGGCCTAACACACACACATATACACACAGACACACACACGTAGACACACACACTTACACACACATAGATACACACACTTTTGTTCTAACCCAGCACCAACACACTGATTAAACTAAACCAACTAATCACCCTGCTATTGTTTAGTGGAACCGGGTGTGTTAGGAGCCGGGATAGAACAAAAATTATTGTAGACTACAGACTATGATGAGGAAACCATACTGTGATTATTCACCAGTGTTTAATGGGTGATTCAGTGTCCTGTCTGGTTAGTGGTAAGAGGGGTATCCTCTCGTCTGATCTCCCTGACCACATCCCTATGTGGCAGGAGTTCAACTAGGACTTCATGACACGCTGGTTTCCTGGGGTGGGCCATATACACATGGGCTGCGTCCCAAATACCACCCTATTCCTATATAGTGCTCTACAGGACCCTATGGGCTCTGGTCAACAGTAGTGCACTATGTAGGGAATAGGTTGCCATTTTGGGGGCGTAGATTGGGTCTGTCTGGATTGATCCCATCAGTGGCAGGTGCTGTTAAGTTAGTATTGTACGATAACGCATGTTTCTATGTGGTGTAGACTTCTGATACTGTAAACCTGTTGTGGGTTAACTGATAGGGAGCACAGTGTATGGGCCTGACAAACAAGCCTGTTAGGATATGTTGTGGGTTAACTGATAGGGAGCACAGTGTATGGGCCTGACAAACAAGCCTGTTAGGATATGTTGTGGGTTAACTGATAGGGAGCACAGTGTATGGGCCTGACAAACAAGCCTGTTAGGATATGTTGTGGGTTAACTGATAGGGAGCACAGTGTATGGGCCTGACAAACAAGCCTGTTAGGATATGTTGTGGGTTAACTGATAGGGAGCACAGTGTATGGGCCTGACAAACAAGCCTGTTAGGATATGTTGTGGGTTAACTGATAGGGAGCACAGTGTATGGGCCTGACAAACAAGCCTGTTAGGATATGTTGTGGGTTAACTGATAGGGAGCACAGTGTATGGGCCTGACAAACAAGCCTGTTAGGATATGTTGTGGGTTAACTGATAGGGAGCACAGTGTATGGGCCTGACAAACAAGCCTGTTAGGATATGTTGTGGGTTAACTGATAGGGAGCACAGTGTATGGGCCTGACAAACAAGCCTGTTAGGATATGTTGTGGGTTAACTGATAGGGAGCACAGTGTATGGGCCTGACAAACAAGCCTGTTAGGATATGTTGTGGGTTAACTGATAGGGAGCACAGTGTATGGGCCTGACAAACAAGCCTGTTAGGATATGTTGTGGGTTAACTGATAGGGAGCACAGTGTATGGGCCTGACAAACAAGCCTGTTAGGATATGTTGTGGGTTAACTGATAGGGAGCACAGTGTATGGGCCTGACAAACAAGCCTGTTAGGATATGTTGTGGGTTAACTGATAGGGAGCACAGTGTATGGGCCTGACAAACAAGCCTGTTAGGATATGTTGTGGGTTAACTGATAGGGAGCACAGTGTATGGGCCTGACAAACAAGCCTGTTAGGATATGTTGTGGGTTAACTGATAGGGAGCACAGTGTATGGGCCTGACAAACAAGCCTGTTAGGATATGTTGTGGGTTAACTGATAGGGAGCACAGTGTATGGGCCTGACAAACAAGCCTGTTAGGATATGTTGTGGGTTAACTGATAGGGAGCACAGTGTATGGGCCTGACAAACAAGCCTGTTAGGATATGTTGTGGGTTAACTGATAGGGAGCACAGTGTATGGGCCTGACAAACAAGCCTGTTAGGATATGTTGTGGGTTAACTGATAGGGAGCACAGTGTATGGGCCTGACAAACAAGCCTGTTAGGATATGTTGTGGGTTAACTGATAGGGAGCACAGTGTATGGGCCTGACAAACAAGCCTGTTAGGATATGTTGTGGGTTAACTGATAGGGAGCACAGTGTATGGGCCTGACAAACAAGCCTGTTAGGATATGATTAGTTCAACGTTTTCTGCACACTTTATTCAACAGAGCTGGGGAGAAGGCAAAGGGGGAAGGCGCAATTACACACACACACACACACACACACACACACACACACACACACACACACACACACACACACACAGGCATGCACACACAGGCATGCACACACACGCACACACAGGCACACACATACAGTCTGCAGAGGCAGCCATGCGAGACAGTACAGAGCTGTTTACCCAGCAGGCCCAGGTGTAGGACTTACTCTGTGCAGCTGGGTATACCATTACCATTACCACCACACATTACCATCATTAACATTAGCACCACACATACACCTCAGGGGACCATTACCACCACAGACACACCTCAGGGGACCATTACCACCACACATTACCATTATCATTACCAGGGGACCATTACCACCACACATTACCATTATCATTACCAGGGGACCATTACCACCACACATTACCATCATCATTACCAGGGGACCATTACCACCACACATTACCATCATCATTAACAGGGGACCATTACCACCACACATTACCATCATTAACATTAGCACCACACATACACCTCAGGGGACCATTACCACCACAGACACACCTCAGGGGACCATTACCACCACACATTACCATTATCATTACCAGGGGACCATTACCACCACACATTACCATTATCATTACCAGGGGACCATTACCACCACACATTACCATTATCATTACCAGGGGACCATTACCACCACACATTACCATTATCATTACCAGGGGACCATTACCACCACACATTACCATCATCATTACCAGGGGACCATTACCACCACACATTACCATCATCATTAACAGGGGACCATTACCACCACACATTACCAGGGGACCATTACCACCACACATTACCATCATCATTACCAGGGGACCATTACCACCACACATTACCATCATCATTAACAGGGGACCATTACCACCACACATTATTATCATCATTACCATGGGACCATTACCACCACACTGTCACGTCCGGGTGTGTAGAGAGACCAAGGCGCAGCGTATCCATAGTTCGACATGTTTATTTAAACTAAATGACGAACCATACAAAATAACAAATGATAATAATAAAGATGACACACGTAGCACGACACGAGACAATATACAACAATGAACCACGCCAACGGAGTGGAACACAGACATATAAGTAAGATCCCTAATTAGAGGTAATGCAATGCAGCTGCCTCTAATTAGGGATCCCACACACAACACCACACAGACGTAGAAATAATAGATCTGCCAGACTCTGACCATAGAAATATAGAGAAGCAAAGCTTCTCTATGGCCAGAGCCTGACACACACACCTCAGGGGAGCATTACCACCCCACACACACCTCAGGGGAGCATTACCACCCCACACACACCTCAGGGGAGCATTACCACCCCACACACACCTCAGGGGAGCATTACCACCCCACACACACCTCAGGGGAGCATTACCACCCCAAACACACCTCAGGGGAGCATTACCACCCCACACACACCTCAGGGGAGCAGCAATCTACCATATCTTCTACGTGTCCTATTCAGCCATTGCAGCAGCACCATTGACCTGAACAACACTGTCTAAAGGAATGCTGAACTGTAAATGTCTTACGTTTTGTTGAGCTTGATACAGTACATACTAAATAAAGTACTTCAATACTTGAAACTGACATTCCTTCAATAGGTCTGCGTCTAAACTCTTAGAAAAAGAGGTGCTATCTAGAACCTAAAAGTGTTCTTAGGCTGTCCCCATAGGACAACCCTTTCCACAGAGGGTTCTACATGGACCCCAAAAGGGTTCTCCTATGGGTATAGCCGAGGAACCCTTTTGCAGCCCTTTTTTCTAAGATTGTACCCATGCTTAAGGTCTACATGGAGGGTTACAGCTCTAAAGCTCTATGCTGTGTGTGAAAGTCTTTCAGCAGTGAGAAGGTGATGAACTGGTGGAGTGGGGTGAGGTGAAGGTCACAGTTGGGCCCCAAGGGAAGAGAGCATATTTAACTACAGCCACGCTAGAGGTTTTGACACGGAGCTTCTTTTATCCCCCCTCCCCTGCCCCACTTCAAAGTGCTATTTATGCAGAAACCGTTTTCCTCTCCTCCTCTTTCCTCTCCTCCCCAGGGGCAAAGATTAGGAACACACCTTTTATTGTGTTATGGAGGGAAAAATCTATCTATCTATCTATCTATCTATCTATCTATCTATCTATCTATCTATCTATCTGTCTGTCTGTCTGTCTGTCTGTCTGTCTGTCTGTCTGTCTGTCTGTCTGTCTGTCTGTCTGTCTGTCTGTCTGTCTGTCTGTCTGTCTGTCTGTCTGTCTGTCTGTCTGTCTGTCTGTCTGTCTGTCTGTCTGTCTGTCTGTCTGTATGTATGTATGTCTGTCTGTCTGTCTGTCTGTCTGTCTGTCTGTCTGTCTGTCTGTCTGTCTGTCTGTCTGTCATTCACTACCTTCTCTTTTCATTCTATTTACCTCTTCTTTCTCTCAATATTCCTCCCTTACACTTTGCCCCTCTCTCCCTCTCTCACTATCTCTACCCCCATCTCACCCTCACTATCTCTACCCCCATCTCACCCTCTCTCTCTCTCACTATCTCTACCCCCATCTCACCCTCTCTCTCACTATCTCTACCCCCATCTCACCCTCTCTCTCACTATCTCTACCCCCATCTCACCCTCTCTCTCACTATCTCTACACCCATCTCACCATCTCTCTCTCTACCCCATCTCACCCTCTCTCTCTCTACCCCCATTTCACCCTCTCTCTCTCTCACTATCTCTACCCCCATCTCACCCTCTCTCTCACTATCTCTACCCCCATCTCACCCTCTCTCTCACTATCTCTACCCCCATCTCACCCTCTCTCTCACTATCTCTACCCCCATCTCACCCTCTCTCTCACTATCTCTACCCCCATCTCACCCTCTCTCTCTCTACCCCATCTCACCCTCTCTCTCTCTACCCCATCTCACCCTCTCTCTCACCATCTCTACCCCCATCTCACCCTCTCTCTCATTATCTCTACCCCCATCTCACCCTCTCTCTCTCTACCCCATCTCACTCTCTCTCTCTCTACCCCATCTCACCCTCTCTCTCTCTCTACCCCATCTCACCCTCTCTCTCTCTACCCCATCTCACCCTCTCTCTTTCTATTTCTACCCCCTCTCTTTCAGTTCCCCCCACCTCTCTCACTCTCTCTTGGCTTCTACTCCTCTCCATCTCTGCAGCTGCGAGCCCTAATCCCCGCCCCCTCCCCTGTGTGCTGGAAAGCCGTCCAACAATTTAACCGCAGCTCTGAAACAATCTAACATCTGTTGGGAGGCAGGCCCAGGCGCTGCCTTCCTGCTGTGAGCCGTGTTAACCCATCGTCTCCCGTCACGGGACCGCCAGTCGGGCAACAATCCACCACGCCAGTGCACACACACTAGGACACGTATATGTACACACACACACACACACACACACACACACACACACACACACACACACACACACACACACACACACACACACACACACACACACACACACACACACACACACACACACACACACACACATACATACAACCCTGGAGTCTCTGCCGCAGGGAAATTGGGAAATGCATACAAGGCCACCACTGTGTGCGTGTGTGTAGGGGTTTTGGTGTTTGGGTGGGTGGGTGGCTGCGCCATAAGTAGTAAATGTGTGTGTTTGGTGGTCCATGTTCATGGAGGTATAAATACATTGATAGAGGAGCTAATATTGTAAACAGCACAGCTAGTCTAGCAGGCTTAGTCGTTCCCAGTCATAAACAGCACAGCTAGTCTAGCAGGCTTAGTCTTTCCCAGTCATAAACAGCACAGCTAGTCTAGCAGGCTTAGTCTTTCCCATTCATAAAAGGTTCTTGAATCACATGTTAGAGCAGTAGTTACGGCAGTATGAATTTACCATTGTATTCATGAAGCGTGTTGACAGGACTGTGTGCTCCGTTTCATGACACATGACTTGAGGGCAGATGGACAAACAATGTTAAGGAGAAATCAACATGACCAGTGAGAAGAGACATGTTTGTGAAACTGCCTGTTCAAAGACTATGCAGCTGACACCTTAGGGCTGCAATGCTGCCTAACTAGAACAGAACCATGTACACAGACAACACACACACACACACACACACACACACACACACACACACACACACACACAGACACACACACACACACACACACACACACACACACACACACACAGACACACACACACACACACACACACACACACACACACACACACAGGCAGGATATGAATGGAAGTTGAAGTTCACAGCTGCAGATGTAAGGGGAAGAGAGAGGTGGAGGAAAGGTATGTGCCCCAAGCCATGACCATCAGCACTGTACCTCAGGGTCATAGACTAGCCCCTTTCTCTACACAGACGGACAGACGGACAGACAGACAGACAGACAGACAGACCCTGAAGGTTGTATAGTACAGGCCTAAACATTGCACCAGATCATATAGCCCTTCTTCACAGTTACCCAAGATGAGTAACGTATCTCTGACTTTACACAGTCTAAACAAACATCAACCATGATCTTTCGTGGTTTAATGTACATTCAACTCTCAAACAATTCAACGGCTTGTATAGAATGTTGCAAAAGCAGTCACTATAGCATGCAGTGTCAGTAGATTGGGACTGGATAACTACTGTACTTAAAAATTGTTTGCCTTTATTCAGGAGTCCACTCTCCTGCATTTCCTACAGCTTTATTGAGAAGAGCACATCCTACTTTAGTTTCATGACCTTAAGGAATCTATACTCACTATATAATCTAAACCAAGCTCTGTGTTTTAACCTCTTTAATAATCTGGTTCTCCTCCTATTGCACTCCCATGATCAGGGCTGTCTGTCTCAGACACTCCTCCCCTTGGATTATATTACCGAGCAGATGTGTGTGTGTGTGTGTGTGTGTGTGGCGAATTCCCTTGACGTAATGCGCAAAACCCAAATACAAACCCAGCGAAGCAGACATCGATTTTTTTTGTCTCAGGGTGACAGAGAGGGGGGTTGAACATATGCATGGAAATAAGATGTGTGTGTGTGTGTGTGTGTGTGTGTGGAATATTAACAGGGTCCAGATGTGGGGATGTGAGAGATGGGACCGTGTCCCCTACTCCTTATGGCCTCTGTGCACTACATAGGGAATAGGGTGCCATTTGAGACACAGAAAAGGATGCGTGCTGCTTAAATGGTGGCTCAGTAGAATCCAGCACGGCCCTCCACTTCCATTCACATTCTAGCAGACACCATTCAGTCAGTCAATACCACATACTACTGTAAACACAAGGTTCAACTCTGTAGTACGAACTCCAAATTATTACAGAGGAAGTAGTGCCTTACATAGTCTGCGTATGAAATGGCACGCTATTTGTAATTCACCCTATATAGTAAACTACTTTAGAGCCCTATATGCCCTATATGTCAAAAGTAGCGCACTACACAGAGAATATGGAGTTTTAGAGTCATTTGTTAGTGTTCTGGTTAGATGAGCCTTCAGCCAAGTTTCACAGGTCTGAGAGCAAGTCAAACTACAGTAAAGATCTTGAAATCAACAGCAAGAAGTCCCACTGATCATTGTTTAGTTGAGTTGGAAAAGGCCTATTCGTAGGAGACATCCTTCTGTAATTGGACGAGACCAGCGCACAGCAAACAACTACACCTGGTGGACAGGTGCTGAAATGACAAGCAATTGTTTGTTGATTTATTTACGTTTTAGGAATGAGAATTAATCTAAGTTCGGTAACTTGAAACGTATTTGAGAACATTTGAGTAAAGCCTAGAAGCTTTGGAGCACTGAGGATCTCAAATGGACATGGCATAAAATAGGAAGCCTAATTTAGCTGTGGTATTCAAGTCCGAATTAACAATTTGATCATAACACCACTTATAACACCTGTGCGTGAACTGAAGTCTTTCCTACTTACACAGAAGCAACATTTTTAATGTGCAAGAATGAAAGTGCTACACTGACAAAAAGTACTGAATCTGATTAATCTGAATGACAGTGTAGTCAGTATGAAGTAATAAAAAGTATAGCACTTTAGTATCATTTCAGCCAATAGTTTTTAAAGTGGTGCTCACGTGTTTCGTGTACTACATCATCCATTTGTGTACTACATCATCCATTTGTGTACTACATCATCCATTTGTGTACCACGTCATCCATTTCGTATGATAATGTATGTTACGTTATGTTATGTCCTCCTTACATTTTGCAATCCGCATGATATGTTACGAATTCAATTCATACAATATGTTACGAATTTGTTGTGCTTAAGATCCCAGGCTGCATCTTTAAGCCCATTTTGCTGTTGCTTCTTTACAATATTACCCCAGAGTCTGGAAAGAAAAAATAGCTGCCAATTGTATTCAAAAGCTTCCGGGATCCTGTCTTTGGATCTTTGGATGGGCAAAATCCATGTCTCTGGTCCATGTTTCCATGTTGGAGGAGATGTCACAGCAGTGTTTGTTTACCATGGCTCATGGTTCCTCTGAGCAGGCACTTGGCCCTGTTCCTCCCACCCCATGTAGCCCTCACAGGGTCTGGGCAAAAATGTTCTCCCCGCTCTGCTCTAATGTCCCATATGAGCACAGCCCGGATTGGAAACACATTTTCTGGCAACCTGTCTTCTCTAGCTGACAGAGAGGGAGAGCAGAAATAACTCTGTAGTGGAGAGAGAGGGAGAGGGACCAGGGAAATACTATACTAACTACCCCATAACTGTAGTGGAGAGAGAGGGAGAGGGCCCAGGGAAACACTATACTAACTACCCCATAACTATAGTGGAGAGAGAGGGAGAGGGCCCAGGGAAACACTTTACTAACTAACCCATAACTGTAGTGGAGAGAGAGGGAGAGGGCCCAGGGAAACACTTTACTAACTAACCCATAACTGTAGTGGAGAGAGAGGGAGAGGGCCCAGGGAAACACTTTACTAACTACCCCATAACTGTAGTGGAGAGAGAGGGAGAGGGACCAGGGAAATACTAGACAGACAAAGACAGACAAAGACAGACAGACAGACAGACAGACAGACAGACAGACAGACAGACAGACAGACAGACAGACAGACAGACAGACAGACAGACAGACAGACAGACAGACAGACAGACAGACAGTGTTAGGTGAAAAGAAAATGATACAAATATTGCAAGTTGATATAGATAAATAAGGAGTATCTGCATGGTTAACTATACTATACAGGTCGATGGCAGAGAAATACTTAAATAGCTAAAAGTGCGTATGATATAAGTGAGGGTAATAATAGTTTAATTAAAATGAACAAGTAAGTGAATATTTTGCATGGTTAAATTAAGTGTACAGGTAAATATACAGTTAAATTTATAGGTAAGTGAATACTTGCATAGTTACATTAACTGTACAGGTAAATGACAGGAAGAGATACTTAAATAGCTAAATGTGTGTATGATATAATTTAGGGTAATAATAGTAATTCCCTTAAAATACAGTCCTTAGTGCAGGGTTTGAATGAATAAATAAGTCCTGAGTGAATGAGTGATTACAGACCAGAGTTACTCACGGATGGATGCATAATTGTTAAACTGGGTCCTAACACCCCAACAGTTCCAGGTCTATGTTGACAACTGCACGGCACCCCGGTGAGGCATTAAATAGTCTAATAGCCGCCTGCAGGAAGGACCTCCTGTAGCGCTCTCTGGCACACCGTGGTGGGATCAGTCTGTGACTGAAGGTGCTCCTCTGCGCCATAACCATGGCATGCAGAGGGTGGGTTACGTTGTCCATGATGGCCAACAGTTTGGCCAGGATCCGTCTCTCCGCCACCTCCTCTAGAGTGTCAAGGCTAATCCCCAGAACAGAGCTAGCCTTCCTGATCAGCTTATTTACCCGAGAAGCATCACCGGCCTTCATGTTGATGCCCCAGCACACCACTGCAAAAAAGATTGCACTGGCCACCACAGACTGGTAGAAGGTATGCAGTAGTTTACTGCACACGTTGAAGGACCTGAGCCTCCTCAGAAAGTAGAGTTGGCTCTGGCGTTACCAGCGTGTTACCAGCCCATTCCAGCCTGTTGTCCATATGGACTCCCAGGAACTTGTATGACCCAACTATTTCCACATCCATCCCCTGTATAGGGACTGCAGTCAGTTGGGCCTTGGGTCTCCTGAAGTCCACCACCATCTCCTTTGTTTTGCTGATGTTGAGCTGAAGGTGGTTCTGCTCACACCACAACACAAAGTCATTGATTGTGCTCCTGTACTCCTCCTCCTGCCCACCCCTGATGCACCCTACAATTGCAGAGTCATCCGAGAACTTCTGTAGGTGGCATGTTTCAGAGTTATATCTGAAGTCTGAGGTGTAGAGGGTGAACAGGAAGGGGGACAGGACCGTTCCCTTGTGGGCCCCTGTGCTGCTCACTGCCCGTCCTGACACACAACTCTGTAGTCGCACAAATTGTGGCCTACCGGTCAGGTAGTCCGTGACCCAAGAGACTAAGGGTGCTTCCACTTTCATCCTCTTCATCTTCTCACCTAGTAGCAGGGGCTGAATGGTGTTGAAGGCACTGGAGAAGTCAAAAAACATAACCCTCACAGTGCAACCTGCGTTGTCCAGGTAAGAGTAGACCCTCTGCAGAAGGTAGATGATTGCATCATCCACCCCGATGTTGCGCTGATATGCGAACTGCAGGGGTCCAGCGATGTACACACCAGGGGTCTGAGGAGAGCGAGGACTAACCTTTCCAGGGTCTTCATGATGTGGGATGTTAGCGCTACAGGTCTGAAGTCATTCAGGACAGTGGGATGCACCTTCTTGGGCACTGGGACCAGGCAGGATGTTTTCCACAGCACAGGGACCCTTTCCAGGCTCAGGCTAAGGTTGAAGGGTCGTTGGAGTATTCCACACAGTTGGTCAGCACAGACCCTTAGAACCCTTGGGCTGATGCCATCAGGGCCAGCCACTTTACACTGATGTAGTCTCTCCAGGTCTCTCTTCACTTGGTTGGTTGTGAAAGCTAGCCCAGGTGCAGAGGTGGGGGGAAGATGGGTGTTGAGGATCAGTCCAGAGGGAGCAGGGGTGGAGGTGGGGAGGGGGTCGCTGATTGTCTCAGAGGTGTAGTGAGCAGTGGGGGTGGGACAGCCGTGAGGGTGTGTGGCCTGGGGACCTGGAGGGGAGGTGGACAGAGCCAGTATCGAACCGGTTAAAAAATTGGTTCAGCTCATTGGCTCTGTCCTGGGTCCCCTCTGTCTGCCCATTGTTTGACTTTTTGAAGCCAGTGATATTTCTCATACCCTTCCACACCTCTCTCACCTGGCTCTGCCTCAACTTGTCCTCCATCTTGTCCTTATTCCCTCTCTTCCCCTCAGCAATCCGCAACTTCAGCTCCCTCTGGACACATTTCAATTTGTCTCTGTCCCCCTCCTTGAAGGCCCTCTTCTTCTCATTCAGCAGGGCCTTCAGGTCGCTGGTGACCCAGGGTTTATTATTTGGAAGACAGCCTACCTTCCTGGTGGGTACAGTGTTGTCTACACATAAATGTATATAGTCCATTATTTCAGTCAGTAAGTCCATCAATGTCCTCCCCATGAGCCTCACAGAGCACATCCCAGTCTGTTGTTTCAAAGCAGTCCTGTAGGGCCTCATTTGCCTCCGGAGACCATCTCCTAATGGTCCTAGTGGTCTCAGGCTGCTGTTGGACCATAGGCCTGTAGAGTGGGGTGAGGTGGACAAGGTTCTGGTCCGATCTACCGAGGGGAGGGAGTGCAGTGGAGTTGTATGCATCCTTCACATTAGCATATAACAAGTCCAGAGTTGTATTATTCCTGGTTGGGCACTTCACGAACTGTTTGAACGTGGGCAGCGTTGAAGAGAGAGATGCATGGTTAAAATCCCCCGAAATGGCAAAGAAAGCACTGGGATGCGCTGTCTGTAACCTCGCGACAACAGAGTGGATGATGTCACACGCTGTGTTTGCGTCAGCGGAGGGCGGGATGTAAACAATAACAGCAATGGCCACCGTGAATTCCCTCGGCAAATAGTAGGGTCTCAGGCTAACAGCTAACGACCACATGGGGCGGCGCCAATCTCTAGTGATAGCATCACTTAGATAACGTCGATGGGCCCCAGTCAAAAATAATTCACTGCATAGACAATAGGCTGTCATTTGTGAGAAAACTAAAACAGGTAACAGTGACGGTTTCGAAGGCTGCCATGACGTCAACTATTTACAGTGAAAGATAGAGCAATAACGGTCGACCCCTAAGGTGTTTATCACCATATAGATGGAGGATGCAGCCAGACCGTTCTACAGTACTTTATGGCCATCATCAATTTCTGGATATACTTCAATCTGGAGATGGTTGTCCCTTCCCCATCCACATTTTTATAACGGTTTAGCAAGTTCTTAAAACACTTAACCAATTGTAGCATATACTTGAACAGAATTAGATGTCTGGAGGTTTGCCAGTTCGAATCCTGGGTCCGACAGGAAACATCTGTTGTGAAGTGAGCTGGCAACCGGAGGGTTGCTGGTATCAAATCCTAGATGCCATTGCCTGCCATTGTGCCCTTGAGCAAGGCAATTCAACCCCACAACATCACCTCTCCAAAACCAGTATATGTATGGGTAGATATGTGTGTCTTTTGGATTGGGTTAAAAGTTTACTGACCAATAAAGTGATCTTAATCTTAATCTGATACTAATCTTAATTGTAAATGATAGTACATATCAATGCTTTATGAAACAGAGCGTTCATATGACCTACATTCTATGTAGAGATATTTTAGCACCACCTATAAAACTAACATTTCACTCAGCGTAATAAAGTCGTAGTGGGTTGAGAAAACCTTCCGCTCACTGGTGTTTGCATGGAAACAATTAGTGGGCCAGCACAGCATTTTTGGCATGGCACAGGAACTGCATCGTTCATGTTTAGAGCACTAGGCACAAACATCTCATTAAGAGCCCAATGATACACTTCACTAAGTAAGTAGCTCACAGATGGCTGACCTCGCTCGGCCCTGGCACTGAACATTTGACAGGTTGTGTAACTAGCTAAATTCTCTTTAAGGTAAAAGAGAAGGTGTTGCAGAGTCTGTCCGGCTCAACCAATGCCTGATGGGGGAGTTTTATGCTACTGGCATGCCGGTCAACCTCCAGCAAAGCGCTGTACTCCCCTCAAAACCCCCCTCATTGGTACACCCTGTCCAACACTTAAACCACTGTCAGAGCTGCTGAATAATAACCACCAGGCTACTTTTAGGATCAAGTTCCAGAATTTCACTCTTAGCTGAGTAATATAAATACAATTTCACGGATGTTCTTTTGCTTTCTAAAAGTTTTTAACATTATCTAGGGGTAGGTAATCCCGTTCTCCACTAATATGTAGTATAAGCTGGGGGATGCATGGCAGGTATTTTGGGTAAAAATGGCTATCAATGTCAATCTATTATACTCTCGCAATAAGTGCCATGGGATAACAAGTGATCAAAGAGAGTCAGGATCTAAACTGATGGTTCATTACAAAATAAAAGTTTTGAAGTGAACTATCACTGTAAAGCCACATCCGAAGAACAAGAAAATAAATTAGAATTGAACAAGGAAAAACAAGAAGGTGGAATAGAAATCCTCAGCTTTGCTCTTTGACCTCCAAACAAGGTTTAGAGTGAGCAGCACAAGGTAGTCTCTGAAGACATGAAGAAGTTGAGCTTCCGCTAAGTCCTCTCTTCCTCTCCTCTCTTCTGCTGTCTGCTGGGCTCTGATAGCTGCATCCTTCTCTGCTCAGAACAAATCTATCAAAGTGTAGATTCCCAGTCTTCTCCGGAGGGGCGGCCAAACTGCTTCCACGTGTTCTTTTTCCATATCCCGCTGCTATTCTGGAACATTCTTTTATGTACATTGTGTACATTGCTTTGACATTCGTTTATGTACATTGCCAAACTTATCAAAGTGTGAGAAAAAAAGGAAGAAAAGCAATTATGGGCCAGGGGAGAGGAGAGCAGGGAAGAGGTGGTGGAAGGAGGTGGCGGATTAACCCTTGCCTGTGTGGTACCAGGGGCTGGGGATGGGGTGGGTTGTTCCATCCCAGGGACAGGGGCCTCGCTCCTGGGGCCGTTCACACGGGAAGAGAGGCCAGGCTGCATCCTGCCTCTGGAGCTCTCCCCAGCCGCCACTGCTGCACCACCACCGACAGACAGCTTGGGGCTCATCTCCTGACCACCATGCTCCCGCTTTGACGGGGTCCTGAGAACATGCAAACACCAGAAAAAAGGCAGCTATCATGAACGCCCCCCCTCCTCCCTCCCACCATCAAACCCAAATCAATTACATGTAATGGGGACTGAAAGGGGCCTGTTTGTCTTAGTTATAAAAACACAATCATAAAATGTCCCCCTCTTTTTTCTAAGAGCAGAACAGATCTGTAGATGCTTTGTTTTTACGACACGGTGGATGTTTGTGTAGTAAACAACAACTTTC
>CM042400.1:32034482-32044482 GCA_023634145.1 Thymallus thymallus
CCACGCTGTCTCAATAAAACAATGATGTGATGATGTGATTAGATTGTTAACACAGCTACAACCTCATTTTCAGTCAGACATTCACACTTGCCATACAGAATAAAAATTTATAGCGAACAATTTGAATAACATTGCTTGTGAACTTCAGAGCTGTAACAATTTGACACTTTGGCTTTGGTTAAAGGCAAGTACAAACGCACACCAGTAGTCATCGCTCCTGCTAGAGAGTCTACACATTCTGGGTGGTGCAAAACAACGTCATCATCTCGGTGACGGCCGGACGCCCCAAGTAGGCAACGACATGGTGATTTTGTCGCAGATCACAAAAATGTGGGGGCTCGACAACACATAGGAAATCCTTGCATACATTTGATGAGAGTAACTTCAGGGGCTGAGCCGCCCTACAGACTCATCCATTAGTTGGGCCTCCATCAGACTCATCAATTAGTTGGGCCTCCATCAGACTCATCAATTAGTTGGGCCTCCATCAGACTAGATGACCATGACTTCTGGAGGGGTTAACATTAGTTGGGCCTCCATCAGACTAGATGACCATGACTTCTGGAGGGGTTAACATTAGTTGGGCCTCCATCAGACTAGATGACCATGACTTCTGGAGGGGTTAACATTAGTTGGGCCTCCATCAGACTAGATGACCATGACTTCTGGAGGGGTTAATATTAGTTGGGCCTCCATCGGACTAGACCATGACTTCTGGAGGGGTTAACATTAGTTGGGCCTCCATCAGACTAGATGACCATGACTTCTGGAGGGGTTAACATTAGTTGGGCCTCCATCAGACTAGATGACCATGACTTCTGGAGGGGTTAACATTAGTTGGGCCTCCATCAGACTAGATGACCATGACTTCTGGAGGGGTTAATATTAGTTGGGCCTCCATCGGACTAGACCATGACGTCTGGAGGGGTTAACATCAGTTGGGCCTCCATCAGACTGGATGACCATGACGTCTGGAGGGGTTAATATTAGTTGGGCCTCCATCGGACTAGACCATGACTTCTGGAGGGGTTAACATCAGTTGGGCCTCCATCAGACTGGATGACCATGACTTCTGGGGTGGGGGGGTAATTGAATTGGTTCACTTGTCTTCCCATTTCAGTCACTTCTGCAGCTCTGGAGACTGAATTATATGGCAGACAAAATGAGTTTTTATCCTCCTTCATCCGTGACCAAGGACTAAAAACCCACAAGAACATGTAATATGACCACTATCCAGATACCACTATCCAGGCGTGGACTATAGAAAGACCAGCCCTGGTTGTTAGATGTGCTTTGGCTCGCTGCGAAAATAAGAGTATTTGACCTAATAAAAGGGAACTTCTAACAATATGAATCGTCAAATTGAACAAGACTTACAATGTTAAAGTTAACGCTTGGGAGACTGAAGCCTGAAGTCACTTTTTTTAATTGCACCATTATTTTTATAAAGAGAGCTTTCACATGGTCCATTTGTCTATTTAATACAGCACATCTGGTGGATACATTCTCCTTCTCCCCGTGAAAAACAATCTGTCGTCACAGGGGCTGCGGAGAGGAGTGAATACGGAGACCCTGCAGCCTCTCGGGTGACTGGAGTTACAGTTTTATGACTGATGGAATGCCTCATGCCCAGAGTTAGAGCAGAGTGGAAGACATTGTTATGGCAACAGCAGGTCGGGTGTGTGAGGTAATAGCAGTTGGCTGAGGCAGTTGGTGTCAGCGTTGGGATCTCTAATGTTAGCCAGACAGGGCCAGGCAGGCAGGAAACAGGACAGAATTACCCCAGAGAGGTTTCCATTTGTCTGTCTAGAAAACACAGCAGTTTGCTCTGGGTGTGCCCTCTCCATTTTCTCCACTTGGGAATGAGGCTGTATTTGCTTGTTTAAGGATAATAACAAGGGAAGACTCTCTGAGAAGCCCCGCACCACAAACGCCAGCTTTGAGGCGAACACCGCAACCACAGTGCAGTGCAAAGGGTGAAGAGGAGAGGAAGAAAAGAGAAGAGAGTAGAGAAACGGAGAGGAGAGGAGAGGAGAGGAGAGGAGAGGAGAGGAGAGGAGAGGAGAGGAGAGGAGAGGAGAGGAGAGGAGAGGAGGAAGTGGATGGAGATGGAGATGTGGATGGAGATGGGGATGGGGATGGGGATGGGTCAGCTACACGCCTCCTGGAAGGATGGCCGCTGCCACCTAGCTGCCACCTATTTTTTTCCCCCAATGGCTCCTTGGCAAGGAGTGTGTGTGCCCCTGTCCTTTTAAGTGTGTCTCTGTGTGAGTGCGTCTCTGTGTGTGTCTCTGTGTGTGTCTGTGTGTTTTAATGGCATGCAGGGCTTGAAGCCAGAGCATGCAGCAGGCAGACCCGACAGAGAAAATAGGGAGAAAGCAGGAAGGTAATTAAATTAGTGCTGTCACACTGGGAACCCAGAGCTTAAACAAGGCTCCAGGGATTGTGGGAGATATCCCAGGCATTCAGTGTTTCCCTGATCTGAGAACATAGGGGAAGATGGCTACGCAGGGGCTCCGTGGCATACATTCACGTGCCATAAAGTACACATCACAATTGAAAAGCGAATGATCAAAACTACACCAAATCACAATCACATTGGGATTCATGGACGCAGTCCAACTGCATCCATTCAGAATAACCTGCGTAGCACACAGGGACGTGTGAAACTTATTCCTCAGCCTGAAGTGTCAAGCTTGACCCAGCGAATAGCTAGCTTTGACTGGCAAGACATTTCAGTAGGGCGGCCCTCAGTTCGCGCCAGGGAGGAAGTTGGAGGAAGTGATACTCACTTAGCAAGCAGTGCGATGTCCTTTACACTTGCGCTGTGGAACAGGACTGCTGGGCATGAGGTTTACTATTTTCTACATTGTAAAATAATGGTGAAGACATCAAAACTATGACATAACACAAATCAAAATCTATTTTATATTTTATATTCTTCAAAGTAGCCACCCTTTGCCTTGATGACAGCTTTGCACACTCTTGGCATTCTCTCAACCAGCTTCACGAGGAATGCTTTTCCAACAGTCTTGAAGTAGTTCCCACATATGCTGAAGAATGTCAAATATAAAATATATTTTGGTTTGTTTAACACTTTTTTGGTTACTACATGTTTTCATGTGTTATTTCATAGTTTTGATGTCTTCACTATTATTCTACAATGTTGAAAATAATACAAACTCTTGAATGAGTAGGTGTGTCCAAACTGTTGACTGGTACTGTCACTTTTATTTCACTTTTATTTTTACTTCACTACATTCTTAAAGAAAATAATGTACTTTTTACTCCATACATTTTCCCTGACACCCAAAAGTACTTATTTTTTTCATGCTTAGCAGGACACTTATCAAGAGAATATCCCTTGTCGTCCCTACTGCCTCTGATCTGACGGACTCACTAAACACACATGCTTCGTTTGTAAATTATGTCTGAGTGTTGGAGTGTGTCCCTGGCTATCCGTAAATTTAAAAAACAAGAACATTGTGAAAATTTGGTTTGCTTAATATAAGAATTTTTGATACTTAAGGATATTTTAGCAATTACATTTAATACTTACGTATATTTAAAACCAAATACTTTTAAATACTTTAACTCAAGTAGTATTTTAATGGGTGAATTTCAATTTTCTATTAAGGTATCTTTACTTTTACTTTTAAGTATGACAATTGGATACATTTCCCACGACTAGGTAGAATGTAGATTTGCTGGGCTTCTCGACCACCGTTGATATGGAACGACTTAACCAGGGTCATTCTTGTCAAGGGACTTGCAGGGGTGAGATTTATTTCTTACCTAGCACTTACACACCCAATTCAACTAATCAACGTATTATCAAGCCTTTCAATAGCTATATCCCATGTGTTAGTGCTGGGTAGGAACAACAAAATGCACCTTTGTGGATCCCCAGGGCTAGAATCAAGAAACCCTGAACTAAACCAACGCTAATATCAGCAGTTGGGTGAAGTGTAGCACATACAGGGTTAAGTTTGTACAGTACTGCTGGGATCAACTGTGTATTCTAGGCCGACAGCTGGGGTTGGATCCATGCCTCCACTTTAACAATGGGGTATGCTGCAACAGGCAGGAACCGAATCACTAGGAGAGAGATTTATGCACCGTCTGTGTTGGGAAGTTGGACTGACACCCGTAAGAGATAACAAGAGAAAGAACAAAAAAGAACAAAAAGAGAAATGAAGAAAGAAATGAAAA
This sequence comes from Thymallus thymallus, assembly GCA_023634145.1. Lineage (NCBI taxonomy): Eukaryota > Metazoa > Chordata > Actinopteri > Salmoniformes > Salmonidae > Thymallus > Thymallus thymallus. The sequence continues at coordinate 32,038,695 of CM042400.1, forward strand.
GAATGAAACACAGAAAGAGGGCAGGAATGAGAAACCGAACGGAAGGAGAATGAGGTATCTGATATTTTAGTCAATTAGCAGACGCTCTTATCCAGAACAACTTACAGTTAGTGAATACATACATTTTTGTACTTCTGAGCCATATGGCACCACATAGACTACATGTAGTAATAAGAACGCTTGTCGGCCTAGAGACCATATCGCCATATAGTGTACACAATCACTCTAGATCATTCTAACGGCCACAGAAAGGTGGGGGCCCTAATAATTGTACTCCTTAATTGTCAGATAGTGAAGCATCTCAAGGCTGTCTACACACTCTTTGAAAAAAAGGTGCTATCTAGAACCTAAAAGGGTTTTTCGGCTGTCCCCATAGGAGAGCCCTTTGAGGAACCCTTGTTGGTTCCAAGTAGAACCCTTTTGGTTCCAAGTAAAACCGGTTTCGGTTCCATGTACAACCGTTTACACAGAGGGTTCTACATGGAACCCCAAATGGTTCTACCTGGAACCAAAAAGGGTTTTACCTGGAACCAAAAAGGGTTCTCCTATAGGGACAGCCGAAGAAACATTTTGGAACCCTTTTTTCCAAGAGTGTATAGTTGACAGCAGACATTCTGATCAGCCGATCGCACTGCAGAATTTAGCGCAGCAACACAGCAGTGCAGCCCGTCTGAGCCAGCCCCAAAGGACACCGACCAACCAGAGAGATGGCCATAGTTAATAAATGAGCCGTATAATTCCACCTGACTGCCGTACTGCACACTCAGGAATGAGGGTCCGGTCTCTTCTCGCCCAGTGAGGCGCCCTTAGCTGTGTGGCTCCCAGGGGCCGCTACGCTATATCAAACCTTTGATCAGCGGTGGGTGCCAGTCCAACCGATCCACCTCCTCAACCACTGCCCTTGAATACATAGGGAGGCCCCCTATTAATCCCATTATGCAAATTGTAGTGATAAATCACACTGTGTTTTTTTGTTCCATCCGCATTATTCACAATGCCTCCACACAGGGCTTTCCTGGTATTCAATTAAGATAGAGGAGCGGTGAGAGGCGGAGGAGGAGGAGGGGAGAAAGGGTCTGCCAATGTTTTATAGGGACAGTAGTCTCAGCTGGCCAAAAACCACAGGTTGTGACAGATTGGCATCCAGCATGGCCATGACCCGAACAAGGACAATTGGCAGAGAGCGGTGGCGGGTTGTGGCATCCCCCCCACCGGGAATGGCTAGAGGGAGGTGGGTTGGTGGAGAGGTGGGGGGGGGCTGGCAGGATGGGGGTCGGTCCAGAGTTGGAAAGAGCTCAAAGGGGTGTCATACAAATGAAAATGTGTCAAACCTGTGCCGCAGAATAGAGAATTTGGCACCGGCACTGGCCATCACTCTTCAAAACACAATGATCTGTGGGGCTACAGTGGAGATATGGGAGTGCTCTTTTATAGGCTGTGTAGGGGAGGCTGGATGGTGCAGGTTGGAGGTGAATGGATGGCTTTAAGACACCAGACTGTTGCTGTGTGTTTCAGAAAACAGCTGAATGAGACGGAGCAAATGCAATGTGTTTGACATTCAATCAAATTTATTTATAAAGCGCTTTTTACATCAGCCGATGTCACAAAGTGCTATACAGAAACCCAGCCTAAAACCCCAAACAGCAAGCAATGCAGATGTAGAAGCACGGTGGCTAGGAAAAACTCCCTAGAAAGGCAAAAACCTAGGAAGAAACCTAGAGAGGAACCAGGCTCTGAGGGGTGGCCAGTCCTCTTCTGGCTGTGCCGGGTGGAGATTATAACAATTTATGGCCATTAAGGCCAGTTCTTTCTCCAAGATGTTCAAATGTTCATAGATGACCAGCAGGATCAAATAATAATACAAGTAGTTGTGGAGGTTGCAACAGGTAAATACATCAGGAGTGAATGTCACTTGGTTTTTCAGTGCAATAGAGCGCAGGTGCGGTAGAGTGAGAGTGAGATGAAAACAGCAGGTCTGGGACAAGGTGGCACATCCAATACTATGCAAAGTCTTTTTATCGCTTTTTTGCGCTCCAGATATCTTGTATTTCTATACTTTTTAATACTGCCACTCTAGTGTATCGTGTATCTGTCTTTTGTGTATTTTCGTTCTGGTATTTTGCACCTGCCCTGTGTATCTATCTATCTATCTATCTATCTATCTATCTATCTATCTATCTATCTATCTATCTATCTATCTATCTATCTATCTATCTATCTATCTATCTATCTATCTATCTATCTATCTATCTATCTATCTATCTATCTATCTATCTATCTATCTATCTATCTATCTATCTATCTATCTATCTATCTATCTATCTATCTAGAACCCTTTGAAGAACCCTTATAGGTTCCAAGTAGAACCCTTTTGGTTCCAGGTAAAAACCCTTTTGGTTTCCAACCAAAATGGGTTCTATTTGGAACCAAAAAGGGTTCTCCTATGGGGACAGCTGAAGAACCCTTTTGGAACCCTTTTTTTAAGAATGTACAAAACACACACATACACATACACACAGGCGCACATGCACACAGACTCTCGTCTGCAGCCTCCCGCCCAGCAGATGCCTGGAAGCACAGAGGCGTGACAACAATGCGGATTAGTGGCAAATTGCTGAACTCTTCAGTTGTGTCCCTTTGAACTGGGCCTGGCTCCCTCTGAGAAACGCTACGGTTCCAGATTTCAGACAAACAGCAGCAGAAAACAAGGGGTCAATGGGACACCCGTCGCGGCTCTATATTTTGCCAATTTGTCCAAAGTATCCTTCCTGAATATCATCGACTCAGATCAATGAAGTCGCAGACTGTGGAGGAAGAAAAATTACTTGAGAATAGTGGTTTTGTGGTGAACTTCTCAATCACCCTCCGAGTGGTTCCCTAATGTCAACGACCCTCCCAGTGGTTCCCTAATGTCAAACACCCTTTCCAGTGTTTCCCTAATGTCAACCACCCTCCCAGTGGTTCCCTAATGTCAAATACCCTCCCAGTGGTTCCCTAATTTCAAATACCCTCCCAGTGGTTCCCTAATGTCAAACACCCTCCCAGTGGTTCCCTAATGTCAAACACCCTCCCAGTGGTTCCCTAATGTCAAACACCCTCCCGGTGGTTCCCTAATGTCAAACACCCTCCCAGTGGTTCCCTAATGTCAAACACCCTCCCGGTGGTTCCCTAATGTCAAACACCCTCCCAGTGGTTCCCTAATGTTACCGTAAGTGTAGCAGAAGATAAAGCCGATGTCTGGACTGGATGAAGGGAGTGATCATGGGAAAGCTCCATTGATTAGCAATCCACAACTGCTGGAAAATCCATCGGAATGCCTTTTGGTTGGAAACTATCAATAAAATGTCATTATCATTTGTGTCGAGGGATGAGCGTTTACGGGTGTTGACGGTACTTCTCCGGCACAAAGGGAGGCCAACCTCAGTCCTCATGAGAGCCAGTTTCACCATAGCTCTTGACGGTTTTTGTGACTGCACTTGAAGAAACTTTCAAAGTTCTTGAACTTTTCCGGATTGAGTGACCTTCATGTCTTAAAGTAATGATGGACTGTCGTTTCTCTTTGCTTAATTGACATAATATGGACTTGGTCTTTTACCAAATAGGGCTATCTTCCGTATACCACCCCTACCTTGCCACAACACAACTGATTGGCTCAAACAAAACAAATTAACTTTAAACAAGGCACACCTGTTAATTTAAATGCATTCCAAGTGACTACCTCATGAAGCGGGTTGAGAGAATGCCAAGAATGTGCAAAGCTGTTATCATGGCAAAGGGTGGATATCTCAAATATATCATATTTCAGTTTCACTTTTTTGGTAACTACATCATTCCATGTGTTATTTCATAGTTTTGATGTATTCACTATTATTCTACAATGTAGAAAATAGTAAAAAAAAAAAAAAATTGAATGAGTAGGTTTGTCCAAACTTTTGACTGGTACTGTAGGTGCCCAGGTCGAGAGAAAAATGTAGGTGCCCAGGTCGAGAGAAAAATGTGAGTAATCAAGGTGTCAGACAGTGACACATTCAATACCGCCTTGCACACTCTTGCCTGCATCTAGCTGATCTAGGGTGTAATCATTAGTCCAACAGTTGCAAATGAGAGTTTCTATTGGACAAAAAAAGTTTGCTTCCGTTTAAGAAAGGTTTTTCAACAGAATCGGCAGAATGAATACACCCCTGATAACACGCAAACACTGTTCACTTTCATAGTAACCACATACAAACAGCATGATAATTTTCCTCGTTGTAGAATTCCTTCTCGCATCAACGCACTCTCCTCCTCTCACCTTTTCCCTCCGCTTGTGGACTTCAGTGCACAACACATCAGCTATCTGTGACCAGGTAAAAAATAACTCTCCAAGCCAAACCTTCATATCATAACCGCTACACACAGCCTACATCGTTGTCACCATATTAGCTAACGCCATATCTAGTCCACATCACTACAGGAACTAACACATTAGTAACCCCGCTACATTCATGAAGAACAGTGTCCAGTCAGCAAGTCCAGAGTTGTATTATTCCTGGTTGGGCACTTCACAAACTGTTTGAACGTGGGCAGCGTTGAAGAGAGAGATGCATGGTTAAAATCCCACGAAATGGCAAAGAAAGCACTGGGATGCTCTGTCTGTAACCTCGCGATAACAGAGTGGATGATGTCACACGCTGTGTTTGCGTCTGCGTAAGGCGGGATGTAAACAATAACAGCAATGGCCACCGTGAATTCCCTCGGCAAATCTCACGTTGCCCATAATGATAGACGGTATAGCCGGCTTGTATTTCCTAAGCTTTGCTTTACACTTCAATCCCACCCTGCGTCCACGCCGTCGCCTTTTCAACTCGTCCGGAATATCAAACTTTTCCCTGGGGTGCAATAGCGCTGAGTGTGCTAAATCCAGGAGCTGGGCTCTGTTGTAAATAATTGATGACTCGCGTGTACGTTCGGCTCTGAGAAAAATAAAAAGTGCCTCAGTGATAAAAAGGACCGCTAAAACCTTCATAAAACAGTAGCACTCCATAATCCTGAACTATTATAGTTCAACTGTTGCAAAACAAACTAACTAAACAACAATTTACGCACAAACAATGGGAGCTCTTATAGGTTGGAGGACGTCCTCCAGAAGTTGTCAAAATGTCTGTGTACGTCAATGAAAGGGGGTGAGAACCATGAGCCTCCTAGGTTTTGTATTGAAGTCAATGTAGGCAGAGGAAGACAGAAACTAGCTGTCCTTGGCTACACCATGGTGCTACCCTACAGTTTCTTTTTATTTTTTCCACTTCCTCCTCTGAGGAGCGTCCACTGATGGCCATAGTTGTAGCATTCGGCCAGTCTAGTGCCTGACCTAAACATGGATGATTCACTGCTTCTCCAGTCTGTGGTCTACATCTTTATGTCAGCAGTGGATGAAGAGATACAATGGAGTTAGCAGACAGTGCAGTGATGTTCAAGTCTCACTATCCCTCTCCAATTAATTACTGTTCTGGAGAAGGCAGTCTGGGCGCACTCATCAGTGTCTGCGTCCCAAATGCCATTTGGGACACAGTCATTCTGGGTTGAAGTGAGAGTCCATCACAATCCGGGAGAGATAAGTTATATCCAGACTGTAGGATGACAAAAAATCCGTTCATGCAGTGAGGGGTGTGGTTGGTAGGTGAAGCATGTTGACTGAATTCAATTCAAATCAAATCCTATTTTTTACCTGCGCCGATTACAACAGGTGTAGAGCTGCAGTTCAAGAAATAGAAAAGATTGACTAAATGAAAAATAAATAAAAAAAGTAATA